>JBAMBJ010001112.1:0-20616 GCA_037043495.1 Drosophila recens | reverse complement strand
CATCTGTATTATTTACATATGTGAGTATGTATGTTGTACAGATCAAGGTGAATTTATACCTGGTGATGTATTCGCTCTCTCTCGGGGCGAATCGACGACAGAGACAGATACATATATAGAAATTTTGTTTTCTTTTCTATACTCTTCACTTATTTTCGTTTTGTGCGCTTTGCAATATATAAAATCAAAATGAAATGCAATGGCATGTTTGTCTTGTTGTTCCTGTAATGACCCGTAGGTAACCAATTAATTAATTGTGATTATGGAGATCTGTTAAGCTTCTGTTAGCCGTCAGCATCGACGCTGTTATCCCTGTTGCTCTCTTCGTGGAAGCTGCTCACCGGTGCATGCTCCCACAGTTCCTGTTGCATTTATTTGTCTCTTTTTCATATCTCTGGAAACACAAACAAAACGACTTGAGTTCGAGCGACATATGTATTTTTCACACACGGGGCATTTTTTATAGAATTTAATGCATCCGCTTACTACGATGTTTGCTTTCGTAATGACGTTTGTGCCCCGAAAAAGAGGGAACGTCAAACAAATACATCACCATGTATAAATCCACCTTGGTACAGATCAATTATTATCAATTATTATGTCTGGCAACGCCCAACTTGAAAGTAGATTGGCAACGCTGTGTGAAAAATTAAATTGCTAGATTTTTGCGCCCGAATGTCTGAACGGGCGGATGTAACACCCAAACCAAGGCGTCGTCTGGGCTTGCGGCTGCCCAAAGGAGCCACCACACCTGGCCTGCGCAGGCAGGGGCTGCCGTCGACGCCAACGCCACTCACCGAAGCGAGCAATCGGATAAAAGAAGCCGAGGCTGTCGAAACTCCGCGCGCATGTCCCGTCAGACCAAAAGCCAGCTCCACAAATTGTCGGCGTCTCGGCTTGTCACGTCGCCGTACGGAGCTGAGCAAGAAGAGACTGGAGTTCGTCACTGCCAGCGATAAAGTCGAACAAGCTGCCGCAGCTGAGAACACAGCGAACCCGGAAAAATCCGAATGGCGGCAGCGAAAAATACTTGAATTGGAAGCAGATATAGAAACCTGGAAGAATGGATTTATTGCAGCCATGAGTGATCTACAGACGTTGGCACCCGCGATTCCCAAGGAGACGCTGCTGGCACAACTGCAGATACCGCTGGAAATGTTGCAGTACTTGGATGAAGACTGAATTTAGATTTAACTAGCAAGAAAAATGTATTTCACATAGTTCAAAACAAATGGCGAATAAAACAAGGTTTCTAATATTTATGCGGTCGCACGGGCTTCTCGGGATCGAAGAGCTTGGGATCGTGCAGGAAGTCCAGATCCTTGTGATATCCCGGCATCAGCAGACAATGCTGGGCACGTTGAATTGCCTGCTCGACGTCCTCCTGCTTCTGCTTGCATAATCCGGTAATGTGGCGGCCGTAAATGCGACCCGTGTACGGGGATTGAAACTGCGACAGCAGCTTGACATTCTTGTAGTTTGGCACAATGTTGTGCTTGCACAATATGCACTGTTGGGGATCCTTTTCAAAGGGATTGGCTATGTCAATTGGTTCATCGGCATTTTCTGCTGCTGCTGTTGTTGTTGTTGTGGTTGCCTCTTCATTCACGGCAGCGGCATTGGCAAATAAACGTGAGCGCATGTGGCGACTGCCCGTTAGATTGGCGACATTGGCTGCAGACATGGACATTTATTTGGAGCTCGCTTTTATTATTGATGTTTCACTCACCATTCCGAGCAATCAGTTTAGTTATTTTAAGCATTTTTATATTCTTTTAATTCAACTTTTGTGTTGTTACGTTGCGATGGAATGCAACTTCCCAACTGAGACCGTCTGGCAACGCCTTGCACCAATATCGCATGATTATTGATTGTGAAGGTTGCACATTTAGAAATGTATGATGACGTCACTTATGTCCCAATCAAATCAGATATAGAAAAATATTGTTTGGATTGCAGTAACTTAAAAGACTTTTATTTATAAAAATTCAATTACAATTAAGTGCCTTTGATTACCAGTATGGCTCTGGCATTACATCTGATGAATAGGTGAACTTCCTGGGCTTAGGTTGGATTATATCACCGTTAAAGTTGGCATTTTCTCCGGTTCCTCTGGAAATCTTCTCAGTTGTAGTCAATTCTGCATCTGTATTATTAGCTTCTGTAGTTTTTTCGATGTCATTGGCAGAGGTGCTTGTCTCAATAGATCCAATTTCAGTCGTAGTATCATTTTCAAAGGACGATTCCGTTGTAGATATACTCTGAGTAATTTCAGTTGTCGAATCTATCTCTTCTGTTGTTGTTTCCAATCCGAGTGATGTCGATGTCATTACAAACTCTTCCATTCTAGAGTTTTCTAATGAATTAAAGTTGTTTGGGGTGGTCGAGTCTATTTTTTCTGTAGTAGTTTCAGGAGTTACAGGCTCCATCGTTGTAGATAGCGACACTTCTGTTGTAGATACGAAAAATTCTGTTGTCGAATCTCCCACTTCAGTCGAGTCTATTTTTTCTGTAGTACTTTCAGAAATTACAGGTTCCATTGTTGTAGATGGCGAAACTTCTGTTGTGGATACGGGAAATTCGGTTGTCGAATCTCCTACTTCAGTCGAGTCTATATTTTCTGTAGTACTTTCAGAAATTACAGGTTCCATTGTTGTAGATGGCGAAACTTCTGTTGTAGATAAGGGAAATTCGGTTGTCGAATCTCCTACTCCTGAAGAGTCTAAGCTGGGAGTTGTCGTTGATATTATATACTTATCCATGCTGAAGTTCTTTATTAAATTTAAAATATCCGTTGTACTTTCAGGAATTTCTGTTGTAGATATAGAAAGTATAGTTGTCGATTCTGTTCCTATAGTTGTGGTTTCCAGTTCCGGAGTTGTCGTTGAAATAACAAACTCATCCATACTAGAATTATCTAATAAATTGAAAATTTGCTGAGTAGTCGAGTCAATTCTCTCCGTTGTACTTTCAGGAGTTTCAGGTGTTGTTATTGTGGATGACTCTGGAGAACTTGCTTCGGACGTTATTTCTGGATCAGGCATTAAGGTTGTTGTTGAAATTTCAGCTTCAGTTGAGAAATTTATGAACGGGATCTCGGTTGTAGTGTAGTTAAAATTGTCTTGTCTGGTAGTTTCTTCGAGAGCGTCTTCATATGGTATTCTAGTAGTTGTTTCGATACCAGGAAAATTTCCAATAATTGACAGCAGCATTGTGGATGTTTCAAGAAACTGAGTGGAAGTCGAAAATGTTTCCGTCGTTGAATCGATGGACATTTCGCTGGTTGTCTCGGTTGCTTGATCTGATCTTGTAGTACTTTCAAAGTCCGAATCCATGAGTGATGTTGAAGTCCCAAAAAGTGGAGTTGTAACCTCAGGAATTGCCGTGGAGCTCGAAAATTCAGGAATTACAGGAATTAATTCCTTGTTTGAAGGCCTATAAGGCACATACTTCTTCACATTATACGGCTTGTGATTACTCACATAGTATTTGGCCAAGTTAATCCAATCTTCGCGACTGACAATATTGTTTCGGAAGGATATCGGATTATCAGCAATAATCACTTTACTGTAAATTGTCCTTGTGTAAAGCAGAAAAAGTAACCACAGCTTCATCTCGATGCGTTTGCGAGTAAATGACACAGTTGACTCATCACTTTCAGTGGGAAACGTGCAATTTAAATCATTAGCGGTTTACCTGTCCTGCCTTGACAATTTTTACCTGCTTTAATGACGGTCAATGTTGTCTGAAAGTAATTACATGGCAGATGGCGGCAAAAACATTTAAATTCGCTTTTGCCTAAGAAAGTTGCCTGATGGTAAAGAAAAATCATGTGGCAGCAAAAAACAGGTGGCAGCCATCAGGCTCAACGGATAACTCAATTCCTATTTAAAACAGTGAGTTAATTGAAACTTGCTTAATTTGTAAGCTAGAAAATTGCAATTGAAAATTGCACTCGAATTATTAGTGGGATTTCGGTAAACGTTTTTGATTTGCTTTTGATTATTTTTAACCAAATCAAAACTATTTGACGGAACGACCCTTTTTGCACACTGATTATTTTTTGATTTCGTGAACAGCTGACAGCCTGGGCGAACAGCTAATTGACAACTAAAAAGTTTACAAAATGCCGAAAGAAAGCCAGAAAAGGAAATTTATACGCGTTTTAAACGAAAGTTTGCTTTTCGATTCTGTTTTTATTGAATACTCGCAGATTTAAACAAACATTTTATATTTATTTAATTATAAATACTTTAAATGCATTAGACTAACGTTCTCAATATTGATATGACAGCAGAATGTAAACAAACACCATATGCCACACAGCTGACACAGTTTTGAGTTAAAAGAAAATCAAAATGCAAAAATAATCAATCTCAGAGCTGGTTTTTTTAAATCAATTAGTAAGACCACATTTCCCTGATTTGCTCTGGGCACACTAAAAATTTTGTATGGAGCAGCTGTGAACAGCTGACTGAAAAATAAAAATCAAATCAAAAGCAAATCAAAAACGTTTACCGGAATCCCACTATTGTTTAATTTTCCTCGAATTTTTAAAGAATTTTTTGCCAAACTTCGTGCACCAAAAGAATTTTCAAATTAAATTCATTGTTTTGGAAAATTCTTAATTTTATTAGTTTTTTGAATTTGTTCATACAAATTTTTACAATTTTTTGGAAAAATTTTTAATTTCATTAGAGAAATTTTCTATCGAAATATATCGATATCCGATAAATTTGTTTTGCCGCCAGGGCTGCATTTGCATGCTCTGTAAAATTGTTGCCAACTTTTGCCGGCCAGCTGAGTGCTTCATGTGAAGAAGAAGAGTGGCGTGCTTCGTATTCCGCGTTGTCTCTCTGAAAATATTAATAAATCTGTGTTTACTTACTTAAAACTGCATAAATATTATTATTAATTGCTATATAATTGAGGTAAATTGATTGTGGCTCGGTTGAGTGTGTATAAAAGCTGTTTAAGCTGTGCCGGCACAAGCTTGTAAACGTTTACGAATGTGCTGCAAATGTTTGCGTGTGTGTGTTTGTGTGTATTAGAGTGGACCTATATTTGCAGGATAATATGATATGTAAATGATAAATTCTAGGATTTGTATTTCAGTGACGCTGCAGAATGGACTCCGATTTGTATGATGAGTTTGGAAACTATATAGGCCCCGACTTGGACAGCGACGAGGATGACGACCAGAGCATTTACGGTCAGCCCGATGTGCCGGATGATCAAGATGTGAGTGAATTTATTAATTAACTATTAACTATTATAATAATAATACTTTTTCGTTAGGAGGATGCCATGGATGAAGATGAAGCCGAGCCGCAAGATGACGAGGACAAGGAGGTGACGGCCGTTGTGCTGCATGAGGATAAGCGATACTATCCGTCAGCTGTGGAAGTCTATGGCCCGGATGTGGAGACGATTGTGCAGGAAGAGGATGCACAGCCGTTGGACAAACCGCTCATTGAGCCCGTGAAGAAGCTCAAGTTTCAGATCAAGGAACAGGATCTGCCCGAAACGACCTACGATATGGAATTCATGGCTGATTTGATGGACACGCCACCATTGATTCGCAACGTGGCGCTCGTTGGCCACTTGCATCACGGCAAGACGACCTTTGTGGACTGCTTAATCCGCCAGACGCATCCGCAGTTTGAGAATATGGAGGAGCGTTCCCTGCGCTACACGGACACACTGTTCACGGAGCAGGAGCGCGGTTGCAGCATCAAGGCCACTCCGGTGACACTCGTCCTGCAGGACGTCAAGCAGAAGAGCTATTTGCTTAATATCTTCGACACGCCCGGTCATGTCAACTTCTCCGATGAGGCAACGGCGGCCATGCGCATGAGCGACGGCGTTGTGCTCTTCATCGATGCCTCCGAGGGCGTCATGCTGAACACGGAACGTCTGCTAAAGCATGCCGTGCAGGAGCGTCTGGCCATTACAGTGTGCATCAATAAGGTATTTATATACTACTGATTATTTAAGGATTTCCATTAACATTTTGATTTCTTTGCAGATCGATCGTCTCATTCTGGAGCTGAAATTGCCGCCACAGGATGCGTATTTTAAGCTCAAGCACATTGTGGAGGAAGTCAATGGCTTGTTGAGGTAGAAGTGCCCAATTCCATTTAATCCTTGCCACATCTAAATATACTCTAACATTGCAGCACTTATGGCAGCGCCGAGGACAATTTGATGGTGTCGCCAGTTCTGGGCAATGTTTGCTTTGCCAGTTCCCTCTATGGCTTCTGCTTCACGCTCAAATCCTTTGCCAAACTCTATGCGGACACCTACGAGGGCGTCAACTACAATGAGTTTGCCAAGCGTCTCTGGGGCGACATGTATTTCCACAGCAAATCGTAAGCAACAATGTGAAACCTGCTGAAATTGTCCTTATCAATAATATTATTATTATTCAGGCGTAAATTCACCAAAAAGCCGCCACATAGCTCGGCACAGCGCAGCTTTGTGGAGTTCATACTGGAGCCGATGTACAAGCTGATTGCCCAGGTGGTGGGTGACGTGGACACGACGTTGTCGGACACCTTGGCCGAGCTGCAAGTGCGCGTATCGAAGGACGAGATGAAGTCCAACATACGCCCATTGCTGCGCGTGGTATGCAATCGATTTATGGGCGATTGCAGCGGATTTGTGGACATGTGCGTGGAGCACATCAAATCCCCGCTGGAGAATGCCAAGCGCAAGGTGGATCACATTTACACTGGACCCAAAGAGGGCGACATTTACCGGGACATGATCACGTGTAATCAATATGGCACACTGATGGTGCACAGCTCCAAGATGTATCCCAACGACGATTGCACCTTCTTTCAGGTTCTGGCCCGCATTGTGTCCGGCACACTGCATGCTGGACAGGAGGTGCGTGTGCTGGGCGAGAACTATACGCTGCAGGATGAGGAAGATTCGCGCATACTCCAAGTGGGCAGACTTTGGGTGTATGAGGCTCGCTACAAGGTGGAATTGAATCGTGTTCCGTCTGGCAATTGGGTGCTCATCGAGGGCATTGATCAGTGCATTGTTAAAACGTCCAGCATTGTGGATATCAATGTACCCGAGGATCTCTATATATTCCGTCCTCTGAAGTTCAACACCCAGAGCATTATCAAGATTGCCGTGGAGCCGGTGAATCCCTCAGAGTTGCCCAAAATGTTGGACGGCTTGCGTAAGGTCAACAAATCGTATCCTTTGCTCTCCACACGTGTCGAGGAGTCGGGTGAACACGTTATACTGGGAACTGGCGAACTCTACCTGGACTGTGTGATGCATGATCTGCGCAAGATGTACTCGGAGATTGATATCAAGGTCGCCGATCCCGTGGTGGCGTTCTGTGAGACAGTCGTGGAGACGAGCTCGTTGAAGTGCTTTGCCGAGACGCCAAACAAGAAGAACAAGATTACCATGATATCGGAGCCACTGGAGAAAGGATTGGCCGAGGACATAGAGAATGAAACGGTCTGCATCAATTGGAACAAGAAGCGCATTGGCGAATTCTTCCAGGTTAACTATGATTGGGATTTGCTGGCGGCACGTTCCATTTGGGCCTTTGGTCCGGACACAACGGGCCCCAATATTCTGGTGGATGACACGCTGCCCTCGGAGGTGGACAAGAATCTGCTGACCGCCGTCAAGGACTCCATTGTGCAAGGCTTTCAGTGGGGCACGCGAGAGGGTCCGCTCTGTGAGGAGCCCATACGCAATGTCAAGTTCAAGATTCTGGATGCTGTCATTGCCAACGAGGCACTGCATCGTGGTGGCGGACAAATCATTCCCACGGCCCGTCGTGTGGCCTACTCGGCCTTCCTGATGGCCACGCCGCGTCTGATGGAACCGTATCTCTTTGTCGAGGTTCAGGCCCCGGCCGATTGTGTCTCCGCTGTCTACACGGTGCTAGCGCGGCGCAGGTGAGTGTTTTTATTTAATAATAATGAATTAAATATGTACTCATATTCCTAATCTTTGCAGAGGTCACGTCACACAGGATGCTCCCGTTTCAGGCTCGCCGATATACACAATTAAAGCCTTTATCCCCGCCATTGATTCGTTCGGTTTCGAGACAGATCTGCGCACACACACCCAGGGACAGGCCTTCTGTTTGTCCGTGTTCCATCATTGGCAAATCGTGCCCGGCGATCCCTTGGACAAGAGCATTGTCATACGGCCGCTGGAGCCACAACAAGCCTCCCACTTGGCACGAGAGTTCATGATCAAGACACGTCGACGCAAAGGACTCTCGGAGGATGTGTCCATCAACAAGTTCTTCGACGATCCCATGTTGCTGGAGCTGGCGCGACAGGATGTGCTGCTCAACTATCCACTATAGATTTAGACCTGTAATACGAACCAATAAACCAAAACTTCCATTGTGAATGAGAATGGCAATTGCAATCTAATGCTGTGGTGGGCACGCAGTGGCTCCGGGAGCAGCGGCTGCTCCTAACTTAGGTAGACTCTAATAGGGTTGTTGTTGTGCTTCCGAATTCAGATTTCGTGACCAGCGCTGATCTAAAGGATCCCAACGCAACCCAAAGAAAAGCAAAAGAGTGAAATACTAGGTTTACCATTTATTAGCTGCCTCAACTTGTGACCACATGTTCAGATAGCTTATTTTAAAAGTTAGTCATGCGGCAAATTACAAGCAGAAAGCATTTCTATCGAGTGCTGGACTAGGCGTTGCCATTCTGGAGCGTCTCCGACTCGTAAGCCTCGTTTTCAACCTGCTCATCATCGAACTCGACATCATCGTCGGCGGTTGCTTCCTGCAATAAGGGAAAAGCAATTAGTAAAAGATCAAAAATAAAAGGATATTCATATGTCAGACGCACCTGATACTGTTGATATTCGGATATCAGATCGTTCATGTTGCTTTCGGCCTCAGTGAACTCCATCTCGTCCATGCCCTCGCCGGTGTACCAATGCAGGAAGGCCTTGCGTCGGAACATGGCCGTAAACTGTTCGGAGATGCGCTTGAAGATCTCCTGTATGGCCGTCGAGTTGCCAATGAATGTGGCGGACATCTTGAGGCCGCGTGGCGGAATGTCACAGACGGCGACCTTCACATTGTTTGGTATCCATTCGACAAAGTAGCTGCTGTTCTTGCTCTGCACGTTGAGCATTTGTGTGTCCACTTCCTTCATGGACATGGGTCCTGTTAATTATTCAATAAGCAGACGATAAAAATACTTGAAGTCAACTTATCAAAAAACAAACAAGGATATCACAAAAAGTACGACAGTTGGCCAAGTTTTTTTTTTTGCCTCCTTGACGCATTTACATCAAACGGCAACGTTGTTGGCTTTGATGCGTCAAGTAAATCCCCAAATCCCTGAATATGAAATACTAAACGCCTTCCTAAAGCTTCCTGGCAGCACACTTGGCCACCTGGGCGCTGTCTGCCTTGAGTGGAAAAGGGGAGGGAGCAGTAGGAGGACACTAACAGAAACTCTCCCAGGAGGCAACTAAAAAAGCTGTTTAAATTCCTGTCGGTTGCTTTTTTTTTATTCTACTTATTTTGTTTCTTTACGCTCATTTTTGTGATTAATTATTTTGCAAGCGGGAAGAAACGGGGGAGGAGCAGGGAGAGGGAGGGACGGAGGCACTGCAGCCTTAAGTCACGTTCAGCATGATTAGTTAAGGCCCAAAAGCCGTGTCAGGCAGCGGTCGCGGGATTGGGACTTGGACCGACTGGCAATGGGAGCTCGCAATTCCCCAATGGATCTTGAAAGTAAATTTCTAATTACGCGCGTTTTGCGAGTCATCAGTCAAAGGCAATGGCAATGGCAGGGGGAGCGGCAGCGGGAGCGGGACAAAAGGGGTTTGGGCACACAAGGAATAACAAATGAAATATTATGCGGCATACTTTTGGGCGCCGCAGCGCAGCAGTTTATTAATTTAAAAATTAGCGCGAAAAAATGCGACCTTTCCCCAGTTTGTACAGTCTAAGCCGTGAAGGGAAGGAGAAGGGGGCAAAGAGAGGGCGGGAGCGGGGCTAACAAACAAATTTGCGCTACGTGCGCGCTGACGGATTGCAGCCTTTTTAGCCGCCAGTCGACGTGCATTAATCATTTTTAGTGGCGCCCATAAGTAGGCTTTGAGTTTGCTAATAAAATTGTCGCTGTCGAGCTACGTGAGCTGCGGCCAAAGCCAAAGCCGAAGCCAAAGCCTATGGACGGCACACCTGCCAGCCATGACAAAGCGTCTATGTTTGTCCGTCTAAGCCAAGTTAGCTGCGGTTCTCGAGCTGCTTTGCTGCTTCGTACTGAACTCCAACCCAACACTGACGAATGGCAACATGGAAACTCTTTAGGGTTTCATGTTAAAAAAAAACTATTTTTCTTTTGATACCCATTTAAACAAGGGGAAGACAGGGTATTATAGTTTTGTGAAAATGTATGTGAAAAACAGAAGTTGAGTAATTGAAATCTGTAATATATTGCTGATGAGTTTTAAAGAGTCGAGTCAAAATTAAAAATACTGTGGTTATAAAAATGTCAAAAAGATTTATAGTGGCAGGAAAATTCACAATTTATAGAGGTAGAAAAAATTCCAACAAAGTTATTTTTAAAATATGCAACTAAAATATCAACAGACTGAAGAAAGAGTTGAGATAAAATTAAACCATATTTTAAAAGAGTTTTAGTGAACAAGTTAAAAACAAATAAATAATAATTCACTTGATTTAGACATTTTTAAAAATTGTTGCAAAATCAATTATCATTTACGCAAATTTGTTAATATTGAATTTAAATGTATGTTGAGCTATCTTACACCTAGGAGCAGGGTATCTCTCAGTCGAGCAGACTCGACTCGAGCAGTTAATACTCGTATTTTTTGACTCGCTAAAATGTGGGCGCGACTGTTATTAACGTGTGTGTAAAAGTCATGGAGTACGTGGCGTCATGTCAACAGCACTTAAAGGTTCAACTCACCACAAAGGGCGGTCATTCATCAGACAGAAAGGGAAGAAGAGGCGGAGAGGGTAGAAAGAGGAAGAGGAAGAAGGGGCTTGTTTACCTCTGAATATGCAGGCCACTGTCAGGTAACGTCCATGCCTAGGATCACAAGCCGTCATCATGTTCTTCGCATCAAACATCTGTTGGGTCAACTCGGCGACTGTCAGGGCGCGATATTGTTGCGATCCCTTGGCGGTCAGTGGGGCAAAGCCGGGCATGAAGAAGTGGAGGCGCGGGAAGGGCACCATGTTGACGGCCAACTTGCGGAGATCAGCATTGAGCTGACCCGGGAAGCGCAGGCAGGTGGTCACTCCAGACATTGTGACCTAAGTGAGAGAACAAAATATATTAGTATTTATATTTTAAATTCAAGGCAACAAACCGACAGAATTTTGGGGATAGTTCTGGTTTTGGTTCGAGCCTGGTATCAATTTTATTGCAAGTTTTATTTTACTGTCTGAATTGTTTTCTATTATTAATTTTTTTTATTTACTTAAAACCAACATTTTTTAAAAGTTTTCTCATTTTAATTTTAAGTCTCATTAATTTATTTCTATTTGAAAATCAAGCTACAATTAAATTATAGATAGAAAAAAAATAATTGCAGAACTAAGCTTATATTTTGTTAAAGAGATTTGGGCTCGTAAGAACTATTATTTGGATTTAATACGCTATGTTGACTTGAGGCTTTCATCTTTGGTGCTGCTTCCATTGGCCAAATTACTTACGGACACCAAATGATTGAGATCCTGGTAGGTGGGGGAGCCGAGTCGCAGTGTTTGATAGCAAATGTCATACAATGCCTCATTATCAATGCAGACTGTCTCATCTGTGTCCACGCACAGTTGATGCACCGACAACGTCGCATTGTAAGGCTCAACGACAACCTCCGACACCTGGACAACAGCAGTGGGAGTAGGTGGGATAGTTGGGGCGGGGCGGGGGAAGGTACACACAAAAACCGAAACACAAATTAGTTCAATATTGATTAAGATTCACTTACGGAAACCAGATGATTCAGATCGCCGTAGGTGGGCGACGATAGCTTCAGCGTGCGGAAGCAAATGTCATAAAGCGCCTCATTGTCAATGCAGAAGGTCTCATCAGTGTTCTCCACCAGCTGGTGGATGGAGAGCGTCGCATTGTACGGCTCCACAACGGTATCGGATACCTAATGACGCAACAACAGCAATGGCGGCAATGACGATGAAGACAGCGGCGACGGCATGCGAGAAAAGAAGCAAATACATTTTGTTAATTGCCAATACTTTAAAGACATTATGAGAATACAATACTCGTAATTATTAATTAATGTTGTCAATGAAAAAATAGTAATAAGATGATTTAGAAATAATTTTGTTTCATCATGTCAAATGCCTTAACTTAACGTGGAGTTGACTATTACCACATATATAAATGAATAAACAGACTTAACCCCGTATCCCAAATTTGTGTATAAAGTTATTTGGGACTGCATATTGAAAGAGTTAATGTCACTACTGTTTTCATATTGCCTTTTAGTTTAGAAAACAGAAATAACATTCTTGCATCATATTGTAAATATTCTTTAATATCACGTAGTCTTAAAATAAATTGAGTTTAAAGTTCCTAAATACATAGATGAAAAAGCAGAGCTAACCGTTTGTTCAAATTTTTGAAATTATGGTCAAGTTGTCTCTTTTAGAAATTCCATATTAATTTGAAGACTAACCACACCATGTACAATAAAAACGAATTTATCTTATGAAATTTTTAATGAAAGATTCATCGGAAATTCATTATCAATCAATATTGTGAGGATTAACTTCAGCATGTACAATACATGGGAAATGAAACCATTTCTTATTTTCTGTTGCTTTTCAGTGGCAAAATCTTTGTTCTTCACCTGAAAATCTTTCACAATTCATATCAAAAATTGCATTTTCAGATGGAAACATTGAAATATCATCCAAATTAAAAAAAGTTTTAATGGAGATGAACTGTCTCGTAGTTATTTGTTACCAAAAGATGGAAAACTGAACATAACTGTTTTAATGAAGATGCGAAAAGGCAAACTAGTCAAATACGAAGAAAAAATAAAAAGAAATAAAGAAGCAATTTTGGATTTCTAAAATGAATTTCTGGATAAGTTTGCATTGCATCGAAGTACATGGAAATTGCATTTCCACTACAAATGCATAAACAAATATTTTGAGTGGGATGAGAGAGAATTTTGGCCCGAACAGACACCCCGAAAATTGTAGGCACACCTGAATGTGGCAGTGCCTCTAGCTGCACTCAGACTAACATTTGTTGTACTAAGTATAAATGTGCTTGCATATTGCACAAAACACATATCGTATTACTGTGCGTGTGTGTTTAGTTGTTTGCTTGTTTGTGTGTGGCAACTGCAAAATTATGTGTAATACTTTGGTTAGCCCTCTATTTGCACAGGCAAGATGCATTGTCTGGCCAAAATAAGCAACAATAAGAACAACACGAGTACGAGTACAAAATGCAGTTTTCAGTTAGCCGAAATAGCCAAAATGTTTGCACATAAATCCTTGCAATTATTTAATGGAGCAGGGTCAAAAGCGATAACGAACGGGCAACGGGAGCACAGAGTTTACCTGAATCTAATTATAATGAGTTATGCCTAGACATGACTTGGCTCAGTATGAGTGTGTGGAGTGTGTGCGAGTGTGTGTATTTGCCAACAACTCTAACAAAATATTAGTTATGCACTTGTGAAAGCAAATCAAATGGATTTCCAGGCGTATTTTGTTTTAGCTTTAATGGCAACTTCACATTAATCACATTTCTGCCAATTAAATGGTAATATAATAAGCTAAAATAACGCTAAACATTAAATTACAAACGAACAAAAAAAGGATATTCAAATGAAGCGCATAAATTTGAAAATTTGTTATTAAATGACAGGCGAGTGTCAGTTTCTGGCCACAACAAAATGGCCGCCAATGCCAAAACATTGCGGTAAATCTACACAAAGGTGGGAGGCAGGCAGGCAAAGGGTTTGGGCCAAAAGTGTTGGTCATTGTTGCTGAAGCGTAACAGTAATAAATTTAACATAGTAAAACATAAGTTTAAATTTATCTGCATATGCTGTAAGACTGTGTGTTTGAGTGTTGAACGAAGAAAGGAGAAAGGGAGAAAGGAAGGTATTACAATATATTTATATTGGCATAAGCAGTTTGTCAAATGCTAATTTCACGCCTCAATAAACTTTTTGTAGCTCTTGTGTTTCGTCTTTTAAATTGAGTGCCAAGTTAACCCTTTGGGGCAGCATATTTACAGTTGTAAATGTGTTTATATGTCTGTATGTGTGTGTGTGTGTGTGTAGTTTAGTGTAATTGTATTATGCACTACAGATATCCAACCAATTACACAAATATGCAGACAGTTGCGTAGCTCCATTGATGCCTTGCCAGCGATTGCCGTTGTGGTTAACCCCGAAAATTGCTCAAATTGTCTGTCCCATTTCGACCCCATTCTGACCCCGTTGGGACACTACAAATATGGCTTAAATTAAAGCAACATACGGTACTTTCAACAATTTAATATAAACTAAACTGTTGAGCAATCCATTTTCATTGAAATTTCACATTTGATGTTGCTTAAATCCAAAAAATATGTTGTACTCGTTGCGTATACGTAACGTGGAACAGCTTGAATAAAATGTTTAAAATGCAAATGCAAAATATTCCATCTATATACGCGCATTATGCGCAGCTTTTGTAATTTTCCATTTATTTAAATTATTTTAAATACCCATTAAATTATCATTTTTTTTATGATGAAAATACAAAATAATAAAAAATGTTGAATAAATATTCAATTCCTTTGTGGCACCTGGTTGATGGACATTGTGCACCGCCTGTTATTGACAATCAATTTGGCACTAAATTAATTTAATTAAATGGCAAAATGTAATTAAATGCTCATGATGCTTATAATGCAAATGAAGGCGTCTCACGTGCCTCCAGGGCTGGGGAAAAGGGTTGCACTGAAGAGGGCATTTCAGGGACGTGCGTGTAAAATATGCAACTAGGTTAATTAAGCTATAATTGAGGCGTGGCGTCAGACTGCAAGCTACAGCATTCAATTCTTTTATGCACATACAACTATAAACTATCCACGTAAATGCATTTAAACTATTGCATTGTCAATTATCCGCAGGTCGTTTTGGCGGCTCTAAATTCGGTGCGCAAATTAATTTAAATCATTTGGCAGATCTGCGTAACGCCGTCAATTAAAATTGGCATAAAAGCTGCACATAAATATAACAAAATCAAATAATATGAAATCCAGCAAAGGTACGGCAAAAGCTGTTTGCCCTAAGAAATCAAAATTTAGCAAAAAAATGTATGTGTTAAAATAGTCGTAGCTTTCTATCTCTTATATACTTGACGATAGATTTAGAGCTAATTAATTAATTTCATTTAATAATTACATATGTACTTTTGAAGGCCTAACTTTACTTTCATTTTAATTTCAAATAAACCTACTTATAAAAGGAATTTTTCTAAAAAATTAAAAAAATTATTTATTTAAAAAAAGTTAAATAAAATTATTTGTATGTTAATTTAATTATTGCTTTGTTAGTCAAACAGTTTATGATATTGTTATTGAATATTTTGGAAAGTGTATTTCAACAAATAGCACGCGAGCGATTGAATTTTTGGGCTCTAGCCACATTTGTTGCCATGGCGCGGCTCATGCTGCTAATTTGGCCAAAACGCGTGCAGGTGTAAAGCGCTTTGGGGTTACCTGGTCGGCTTACAGCCGCCGGTGTCGAATGCGTGAGCTAAGCTGATTTGGCTAAGCGGATTGTCCTGGTCAGGATCATGAGGCGCATGAATGTTGTTGGCATTGCCATTGAAATGATGATCTATGTAATTGTAGTGTGGGCTTACCTTGGGTGAGGGCACCACTGAGAAGGTATTCATGATGCGATCCGGATATTCCTCGCGTATCTTTGAAATCAAGAGTGTGCCCAAACCGGAGCCAGTGCCGCCGCCCAGGGAGTGAGCGAGCTGGAAGCCCTGGAGGCAATCACAGCCCTCGGACTCGCGGCGTATCACTTCCAAAACGGAATCAATCAGTTCGGCGCCCTCTGTGTAGTGACCCTTGGCCCAGTTGTTGCCTGTGAAAACATAGAGTTGAAATTGAAGCATGTGATACAATATTGAATAACATTTGCGAAAACATATTTATCTAATCAACACACACACACACATGCATATACGCAGCGAGAGAGAGAGAGAGACAGCGACAACAATAACAGAACGGCGTGATTACTGACATGTACAAAATTAATTTTCATCGTCAGCCGCAGGCTATTTTATAATTGCAATTAACATCAACAATCCGGACAGCCGTGTCTCTGGCAGCAGCAACAGCGGCGGAAATTTCAGTCGCAACAACAACAAAAACAACAACAGCGATAGCGAAATGCACTGTGGAAATTAAACAGTTGAACCACCCAGAGCACCACTTATAGTCCAACTTGGCACTACTCTGAACTAGCCGCAATTTCATCAACGTCATCTTGTTTGTACTTATCAAAGCAATGACAACAGGCCGTGATGCTCTTGCAGCTGCAACAACTGTGGCAAAGCGCACAGACTGTGATGACAAGACTATGGTGGCACCCAAATGTCGATCAGCTGCCTGCCACATTCTGGCCAAGATAAACAAAAGCACAAGGAGATGAACGCATAGATTGTGGCACATACACTGTGGCACAAACACTGTGGACAACTTAACCTTTTTTTTGGAATTATTATGTTTTTTGCAAGTATGCAAACTAGCTGCTTAAATTGAAATGACCAATAAATATTGGGATTATTATATCCACGAGAACTGGTGTTTGTTAAAATTTTTTGAGAAAGCAAAAAAGTTTATCATACAGGAACCCGACTGAAGAATGTTTTGTCTTATGTCAGCTTAATACATTGAGGGCCGTTTTTTTAATGTACATATAAACTGAATCTAAGATATAATTTAAAATTTGACAGTAATTTCTAAATATATTACGTCAAAATATATTTTCAATACTTATCAAACACTTTATTTAGACATTGAAAAAACGGGCCTGAGAGTCTGTTCTTTATAATTTTCTTCCAATATATTAAGAGCATAATATTTTCCCACAATTGATGAGTTTGGCAAACATATTATGGAAAACGAAAAAAAGGGCTCAGACAAGAAATTGTATTTTGATCGATTGCTTTAGTTGGAGCTTTATGATGTCCGAATCGGATAGATATTTTTGGTAAATTGTGAATTGCATTATAATATGACACACAATTTAGACAACAAAATAAATTTAAACTTTTTCATTATTAATTTATTACCGCAGTTTTACAGTTCCATTCCAATTGTTATTATGATGCTTTGAACTCTACCAATAAATTTAACAATAAATTACTCCCAAAAATTAAGCAAACTGCCCACAGTGACATGCAATGCATGCAATAGTTGAAAAGGACCATCAGGTGATGGCATTGGCTGCAGAACTGCAGCATATGATTAGCCGCATAACTGTGCAACGTGTGGTCAATTCAACAAACAGCTTTCAGACTTCCAACCACATTTACTTACCCGCGCCCGATTGTCCGAAGACAAAGTTGTCCGGCCTGAAGAGTTGACCCATTGGTGACTGACGCACCGAGTCCATGGTGCCTGGTTCCAAGTCAATGAGCACAGCACGGGGCACATACCGGCCGCTGCTTGCCTCATTATAGTAGACATCGATGCGTTCACGTTGCAAGTTCGATTCGCCGTGATAATAACCATTGGGATCGATGCCATGCTCATCCGAAATGATTTCCCAGAACTGTTGACCAAAAATAAAGAAACCAAAATAAAAATCGGTTAAATGTTAGGTCGTTTCAATCATTAAAGATAAATATCATTTGGGGGCATGCATGTCGTATATGATATTTTATGACAACCACTTCACCTCTGCCCTTTGAATGCAATGAAATTTGAGAAAACCTCGACGACATTCGCAGCGTGTGTTTTTGTTGTTTTTGTACCGTGTAGTTTACCACGCGGCGCTAAAATATTATTTTTCAATCAATATTTGTATCGGTTACTCTCTGTGTGTGTGTTTGATTGTGTGTGTGTATTGCACTGCTTTGGCAATCAGTGCATATAAATACGAGTGTCCTTTTTACATGCCGCTTGCTTTTATGGCCAATGCCAACGACAACGCTGCCATCGTCGTCATCGTTCTTGTTCCTATCTGGTTGCGATTTATGCGCGTGCATATGCTATTACTCCCCCTCCCCTCTTACACACACACACCCACTCACACACACACTAGTCTACCCCTGCTGGAGCACTTTACATGCCGCGAGCAATTTCTGTTGCATACTTTTATGGGCGCGCACTTTTTGCTGGCAGAGTGAGCGTCATGTTGTTGTTCTTGTTCCTGTTGTTGCTATTCCTTTTTTTGTATATATATTCTTTTTTTTTGTTGTGTAACGAGGGGGAATAATTGAATCCTTTTAGGTGTTTTCATATATTTATTTATTTTTGCCGCTTTCTATGGGTCGAGCGTTTCAGCGATTTCGTTGCGCTCTTCCTGATTCTCCCCTCCTCTTCTCATTTCTTCTCCTGTCTCTACACACACACACTCAACCCGCTCTTGTATTTATTTGCACGAATATTTTTCTTGCGTGTGGTTCGCTTTTATTTATATTTTTTTCGTTGTTTTTTCTTTTGCTTTGGTTTTGTTCCGAGCTCGGTTCAGTTTGGTTTGGTTTGGTTTTATTGCCCAATACGCTTCGTAAAACATTTCACGTTTGTTGCGCATATGAATTTCAAATTTTTAAAAATGTTTCAATCGTTTCGTTCGCTTTTGTTCAGCAGGTGTGCTGTGTGTATGGGCCGGAGGCTGGCATGGAGTATGTAGAGAAGAGTAAGGAGACGACCTGGGATGCCAAAATGCTAATTGTGAGAAAAACGCAATGTGCTGTGCTGCGCTGTCCGTCTGTCCGCCCTCCCGCCACTCACGTTGATCGAAATGATTTTTAATGGACTTAAGCGCCAACGGACATGAATTAATTTATTTTCCTTTGCATTTTATATATAAGAACGAGTATTGTATTTTTATTGATATTTTGGCATTTGTCCGAGATTGGCTTCGTGCAGCAAAAGTTTTTTAATTTATTCCCTCGGCCTCTGAGAAGGCATCTCAACTTACACAATGGTAAAAAGTTAACCACACATCATTTCATTATTCATTATGATTTTTCGTATAAGTATTGTTTTTATGTATTCACAACTCTTTGATATTCCTGGTACATTACACACTGTCAACACTTTTGGCTGTCATTACTTGATTGTCTTGTCGTTTCTCTTTTAAAGGCCTGCGCATAAATATTCTTAAATTATTCATGAGCCACAAGTTGAGATGCATTAGATAGCATTGACTGATTTTATGCCAAATGTCGTATACCCATATCATAAATACTCAGAGTTCTCAATTGTTAATGGCTGTGTGATATTAATAAGAAATGAAAGAGTCGATTGGTCGACAGTTTCGGCTCAAACCCATTACACAAAAGTGGCTTGATAAAAATAACTTTTAAGGAAATAAGAAGGGGTGCTAAAATATCCATTTTCTTACATATAGCTCTTAGAATCTTTATGTCTTTGCATTCCACAAGAAAATTAGTTACATTTAGGCAGAGTTTTGATAGTTTGAAAAAGGGTAAGTATGAAAAAGTGGACAGTGTTGGAAAACTATTTAATTATCAATGAATTAAATTTTGGTGCAATATAAAATAAGATGATCAAGGATGGTAAGCTTGATGTTCCGCAAGAAAATTGGTTAGGTTTTGACAAAGTTATGATATTTTAAAATATTTAATAAAATATCAAGGAGAAGTATAAAACTTAGTGATGTAAATTTAAGCTGTGCATCAGGTTTAATGGTAAACATTCACCAAAATCTATTCAACTCGATACATAGATTTTTACATCTGTGCTTTTGAGTGATCTTTTGCAACATTGTTATATTACATTATTTCCGTTGTTTTGATTTAATCTGAGCATTGAATATACTGTATCACTGCGGACGGCAGTCCGCGCTAGTGACGAAAGCAGCACATGGGTGCGAAGGCGACTAGCATATATACACAGGAAGAATGGAAAATTTGCTATGACTGTCCGATCAGGTCGAGTTATATACCGATCGAAAGGTATCAACTTAACTTACAAATGTGCATACTAAGACTTTTGAAAACTCACCTGGTTCGTGAGATAAACAGGTGTAAGTGGAAGGGGCAAAATTTAAATGATTGGAGCTAGTGGGGCCGTTGGAGCCTTTTGGTCAACATTTTTAATTTTGTAATATTTCTCATAAAAATACGCGTCGAATGACACCTCAATCATCAAAATCCGACTACTGGTTCAAAAGATAAATTATTTTGAAATTTTTGGTGCCCTTCTCAAAACGAGATGAAAAGTCAGTCTGTTTGTTTGTTTGTTTGTTTGTTTGTTTGTCTGTTTGTTAGTATCAAAGCGTTGATTTAGCTTTAAAGTTTGAATGAGGACTTGTTCCCGCTCAAAAATCTAGAAACGTTTGTTCTACGACTTTTTCGAAAAATCGCTATATATCGGT
>JBAMBJ010001111.1:0-20117 GCA_037043495.1 Drosophila recens | reverse complement strand
ACATACATACATGCATCTGTATTATTTACATATGTATGCATGTCGTACAGATCAATTATTTATTTGTCTGGCAACGCCCAACTTGAAAGTAGATTGGTAGCGCTGTGTGAAAAATTAAATTGATAGATTTTTGCGCCTGAATGTCTGAACGGGCGGATGTAACACCCAAACCAAGGCGTCGTCTGGGCTTGCGGCTGCCCAAAGGAGCCACCACACCTGGCCTGCGCAGGCAGGGGCTGCCGTCGACGCCAACGCCACTCACCGAAGCGAGCAATCGGATAAAAGAAGCCGAGGCTGTCGAAACTCCGCGCGCATGTCCCGTCAGACCAAAAGCAAGCTCCACAAATTGTCGGCGTCTCGGCTTGTCACGTCGCCGTACGGAGCTGAGCAAGAAGAGACTGGAGTTCGTCACTGCCAGCGATAAAGTCGAAACAGTTGCCGCAGCTGAGAACACAGCGAACCCGGAAAAATCCGAATGGCGGCAGCGAAAAATACTTGAATTGGAAGCAGATATAGAAACCTGGAAGAATGGATTTATTGCAGCCATGAGTGATCTACAGGCGTTGGCACCCGCGATTCCCAAGGAGACGCTGCTGGCACAACTGCAGATACCGCTGGAAATGTTGCAGTACTTGGATGAAGACTGAATTTAGATTTAACTAGCAAGAATATGTATTTCACATAGTTCAAAACAAATGGCGAATAAAACAAGGTTTCTAATATTTATGTGGTCGCACGGGCTTCTCGGGATCGAAGAGCTTGGGATCGTGCAGGAAGTCCAGATCCTTGTGGTATCCCGGCATGAGCAGACAATGCTGGGCCCGTTGAATCGCCTGCTCGACGTCCTCCTGCTTCTGCTTGCATAATCCGGTAATGTGGCGGCCGTAAATGCGACCCGTATACGGGGATTGAAACTGCGACAGCAGCTTTACATTCTTGTAGTTGGGCACAATGTTGTGCTTGCACAATATGCACTGTTGGGGATCCTTTTCAAAGGGATTCGCTATGTCAATTGGTTCATCGGCATTTTCCGCTGCTGCTTTTGTTGTTGTTGTTATTGCGTCTTCATTCACGGCAGCGGCATTGGCAAATAAACGTGAGCGCATGTGACGACTGCCCGTTAGATTGGCGACATTTGCTGCAGACATGGACATTTAATAAGAGCTCACTCTTCTTATTCATGTTTCACTCACCATTCCGAGCAATCAGTTTAGTTATCTTAAGCATTTTTATATTCTTTTAATTCAACTTTTGTGTTGTTACGTTGAGGTGGAATGCAACTTCCCAACTGAGACCGTCTGGCAACGCCTTGCACCAATATCGCATGATTATTGATTGTGAAGGTTGCACATTTGAAAATGTATGATGACGTCACTTATGTCCCAATCAAATCAGATATAGAAAAATATTGTTTGGATTGCAGTAACTTAAAAGACTTTTATTTATAAAAATTCAATTACAATTAAGTGCCTTTGATTACCAGTATGGCTCTGGCATTACATCTGATGAATAGGTGAACTTCCTGGGCTTAGGTTGGATTATATCACCGTTAAAGTTGGCATTTTCTCCGGTTCCTCTGGAAATCTTCTCAGTTGTAGTCAATTCTGCATCTGTATTATTAGCTTCCGTAGTTTTTTCGATGTCATTGGCAGAGGTGCTTGTCTCAATAGATCCAATTTCAGTCGTAGTATCATTTTCAAAGGACGATTCCGTTGTAGATATACTCTGAGTAATTTCAGTTGTCGAATCTATCTCTTCTGTTGTTGTTTCCAATCCGAGTGATGTCGATGTCATTACAAACTCTTCCATTCTAGAGTTTTCTAATGAATTAAAGTTGTTTGGGGTGGTCGAGTCTATTTTTTCTGTAGTACTTTCAGAAATTACAGGTTCCATTGTTGTAGATGGCGAAACTTCTGTTGTGGATACGGGAAATTCGGTTGTCGAATCTCCTACTTCAGTCGAGTCTATATTTTCTGTAGTACTTTCAGAAATTACAGGTTCCATTGTTGTAGATGGCGAAACTTCTGTTGTAGATAAGGGAAATTCGGTTGTCGAATCTCCTACTCCTGAAGAGTCTAAGCTGGGAGTTGTCGTTGATATTATAAACTTATCCATGCTGAAGTTCTTTATTAAATTTAAAATATCCGTTGTACTTTCAGGAATTTCTGTTGTAGATATAGAAAGTATAGTTGTCGATTCTGTTCCTACAGTTGTGGTTTCCAGTTCCGGAGTTGTCGTTGAAATAACAAACTCATACATACTAGAATTATCTAATAAATTGAAAATTTGCTGAGTAGTCGAGTCAATTCTCTCCGTTGTACTTTCAGGAGTTTCAGGTGTTGTTATTGTGGATGACTCTGGAGAACTTGCTTCGGACGTTATTTCTGGATCAGGCATTAAGGTTGTTGTTGAAATTTCAGCTTCAGTTGAGAAATTTATGAACGGGATCTCGGTTGTAGTGTAGTTAAAATTGTCTTGTCTGGTAGTTTCTTCGAGAGCGTCTTCATATGGTATTCTAGTAGTTGTTTCGATACCAGGAAAATTTCCAATAATTGACAGCAGCATTGTGGATGTTTCAGGAAACTGAGTGGAAGTCGAAAATGTTTCCGTCGTTGAATCGATGGACATTTCGCTGGTTGTCTCGGTTGCTTGATCTGATCTTGTAGTACTTTCAAAGTCCGAATCCATGGGTGATGTTGAAGTCCCAAAAAGTGGAGTTGTAACCTCAGGAATTGCCGTGGAGCTCGAAAATTCGGGAATTACAGGAATTAATTCCTTGTTTGAAGGCCTATAAGGCACATACTTCTTCACATTATACGGCTTGTGATTACTCACATAGTATTTGGCCAAGTTAATCCAATCTTCGCGACTGACAATATTGTTTCGTAAGGATACCGGATTACCAGCAATAATTACTTTACTGTAAATTGTCCTTGTGTACAGCAGAAAAAGTAACCACAGCTTCATCCCGATGCGTTTGCGTGTAAATGACACAGTTGACTCATCACTTTTTGAGGGAAACGTGCAATTTAAATCATTAGCGATTTACCTGTCCTGCTTTGACAATTTTTACCTGTTTTAATGACGGTCAGTGTTGTCCGACAGTAATTACATGGCAGATGGCGGCAAAAACATTTAAATTCGCTTTTGCTTAAGAAAGTTGCCTGATGGTAAAGAAAAATCATGAAGCAACCTTAGCGAAGCTTGGCAAAATAAAACAAATCCAATTAAAAAACCGTGAGCTAAAAATTAAACTAGCTTAATTTTGAATCTAGGATTTTAAAAATTGGACTCGAATTTTAGTAGAATTTTACTCGAATTTTTAAGATTTTTTTTTTTAATTTCTTACTTAACTTTAAAATGCGACTAGTTTCGTGCACCAAAATAATTTTAAAATGAACTTCATAATTTCGGAACATTTTTAATTTTCTTGGTTTTTTGAATTTGCTCTTACAAATTTGTAAATAATTTTTTAAAAATTATTAATTTTATTAAAGAAATGACATGGGACCAATTTCTTATCAAAATATATCGATATCCGATAAATTTGTTTTGCCGCCAGGGCTGCATTTGCATGCTCTGTAAAATTGTTGCCAACTTTTGCCGGCCAGCTGAGTGCTTCATGTGAAGAAGAAGAGTGGCGTGCTTCGTATTCCGCGTTGTCTCTCTGAAAATATTAATAAATCTGTGTTTACTTACTTAAAACTCCATAAATATTATTATTAATTGCTATATAATCGAGGTAAATTGATTGTGCTTCGGTTGAGTGTGCATAAAAGCTGTTTAAGCTGTGCCGGCACAAGCTTGTAAACGTTTACGAATGTGCTGCAATTGTTTGTGTGTGTGTGTGATTGTGTATATTAGAGTGGACCTATATTTGCAGGATTATATGATATAAATGATAAATTCTGGGATTTGTATTTCAGTGACGCTGCAGAATGGATTCCGATTTGTATGATGAGTTTGGAAACTATATAGGCCCCGACTTGGACAGCGACGAGGATGACGACCAGAGCATTTATGGTCAGCCTGATGTGCCGGATGATCAAGATGTAAGTGAATAGATTAATTAACTATTGATATATTAATAATAATACTTTCCTTAGGAGGATGCCATGGATGAAGATGAAGCCGAGCCGCAAGATGACGAGGACAAGGAGGTGACGGCCGTTGTGCTGCATGAGGATAAGCGATACTATCCGTCAGCTGTGGAAGTCTATGGACCGGATGTGGAGACGATTGTGCAGGAGGAGGATGCACAGCCGTTGGACAAACCTCTCATTGAGCCCGTGAAGAAGCTCAAGTTTCAGATCAAGGAACAGGATCTGCCCGAAACGACCTACGATATGGAATTTATGGCTGATTTGATGGACACACCACCATTGATTCGCAACGTGGCGCTCGTTGGCCACCTGCACCATGGCAAAACGACCTTTGTGGACTGCTTGATCCGCCAAACGCATCCGCAGTTTGAGAATATGGAGGAGCGTTCCCTGCGCTACACGGACACACTGTTTACGGAGCAGGAGCGCGGTTGCAGCATCAAGGCCACTCCGGTGACACTCGTCCTGCAGGATGTCAAGCAGAAGAGCTATTTGCTGAACATCTTCGATACGCCCGGTCATGTCAACTTCTCCGACGAGGCAACGGCGGCCATGCGCATGAGCGACGGCGTTGTGCTCTTCATCGATGCCTCCGAGGGCGTCATGCTGAACACGGAACGTCTGCTAAAGCATGCCGTGCAGGAGCGTCTGGCCATTACAGTGTGCATCAACAAGGTATTTCTATACTAAGGAATATTTAAGGATTTCCATTAACATTTTGATTTCTTTGCAGATCGATCGTCTCATTCTGGAGCTGAAATTGCCGCCACAGGATGCGTATTTTAAGCTCAAGCACATTGTGGAGGAAGTCAATGGCTTGTTGAGGTAGATGAGCATAATTCCATTTAATCCTTTCCACATCTAAATATACTCTAACATTGCAGCACTTATGGCAGCGCCGAGGACAATTTGATGGTGTCGCCAGTTCTGGGCAACGTTTGCTTTGCCAGTTCCCTCTATGGCTTCTGCTTCACGCTCAAATCCTTTGCCAAACTCTATGCGGACACCTACGAGGGCGTCAACTATAATGAGTTTGCCAAGCGTCTCTGGGGCGACATGTACTTCCACAGCAAATCGTGAGCAACAATGCAAAAGCTGCTGAAAATGTCCTTATCAATAATATTCCTTATTCAGGCGTAAATTCACCAAAAAGCCGCCACATAGCTCGGCACAGCGCAGCTTTGTGGAGTTCATACTGGAGCCGATGTACAAGCTGATTGCCCAGGTGGTGGGTGACGTGGACACGACGTTGTCGGACACCTTGTCCGAGCTGCAAGTGCGTGTGTCCAAGGACGAGATGAAGTCCAACATACGTCCATTGCTGCGCGTGGTATGCAATCGATTTATGGGCGATTGCAGCGGATTTGTGGACATGTGCGTGGAGCACATCAAATCCCCGCTAGAGAATGCCAAGCGCAAGGTGGATCACATTTACACTGGACCCAAGGAGGGCGACATTTACCGGGACATGATCACGTGTAATCAGTACGGCACACTGATGGTGCACAGCTCCAAGATGTATCCCAACGACGATTGCACCTTCTTTCAGGTCCTGGCCCGCATTGTGTCCGGCACATTGCATGCTGGGCAGGAGGTGCGTGTGCTGGGCGAGAATTATACACTGCAGGATGAGGAAGATTCGCGCATACTCCAAGTGGGCAGACTTTGGGTGTATGAGGCTCGCTACAAAGTGGAATTGAATCGAGTTCCATCTGGCAATTGGGTGCTCATCGAGGGCATTGATCAGTGCATTGTGAAAACGTCCAGCATTGTGGATATCAATGTACCCGAGGATCTCTATATATTCCGTCCCCTGAAGTTCAACACCCAGAGCATTATCAAGATTGCCGTGGAGCCTGTGAATCCCTCAGAGTTGCCCAAAATGCTGGACGGCTTGCGTAAGGTCAACAAATCGTATCCCTTGCTCTCCACACGTGTCGAGGAGTCGGGTGAACACGTTATACTTGGAACTGGCGAACTCTATCTGGACTGTGTGATGCATGATCTGCGCAAGATGTACTCAGAGATTGACATCAAGGTCGCCGATCCCGTGGTGGCATTTTGTGAGACTGTCGTGGAGACGAGCTCGTTGAAGTGCTTTGCCGAGACGCCAAACAAGAAGAACAAGATTACCATGATATCAGAGCCGCTGGAGAAAGGATTGGCCGAGGACATAGAGAATGAGACGGTCTGCATCAATTGGAACAAGAAGCGCATTGGCGAATTCTTTCAGGTTAACTACGATTGGGATTTGCTGGCGGCACGTTCCATTTGGGCCTTTGGTCCGGACACAACAGGCCCCAATATTCTGGTGGACGACACGCTGCCCTCGGAGGTGGACAAGAATTTGCTGACCGCCGTCAAGGACTCCATTGTGCAGGGCTTTCAGTGGGGCACGCGAGAGGGTCCGCTCTGTGAGGAGCCCATACGCAATGTCAAGTTCAAAATACTCGATGCTGTCATTGCCAACGAGGCACTGCATCGTGGTGGCGGTCAAATCATTCCCACGGCCCGTCGTGTGGCCTACTCGGCTTTCCTGATGGCCACGCCGCGTCTGATGGAACCGTATCTCTTTGTCGAGGTTCAGGCCCCGGCCGATTGTGTCTCCGCTGTCTACACGGTGCTGGCGCGGCGCAGGTAAGTGTTTTTTTTTAATAATAATAGATTAAATATGTAATCATATTCCTAATCTTTGCAGAGGTCACGTCACGCAGGATGCTCCCGTTTCGGGCTCGCCAATTTACACAATCAAAGCCTTTATCCCCGCCATTGATTCGTTCGGTTTCGAGACAGATCTGCGCACACACACCCAGGGACAGGCCTTCTGTTTGTCCGTGTTCCATCACTGGCAAATCGTGCCCGGCGATCCCTTGGATAAGAGCATTGTCATACGGCCGCTGGAGCCACAACAGGCCTCCCACTTGGCACGCGAGTTCATGATCAAGACCCGTCGACGCAAAGGACTCTCGGAGGATGTGTCCATCAACAAGTTCTTCGACGATCCCATGTTGTTGGAGCTGGCGCGACAGGATGTGCTGCTCAACTATCCACTATAGATTTAGACCTGTAATACGAACCAATAAACCAAAACTTCCCATGTGAATGAGAATGGCAATTGCAATCTAATGCAGTGGTGGGCACGCAGTGGCTCCGGGAGCAGCGGCTGCTCCCAACTAAGGTAGACTCTAATAGGGTTGCTGTTGTTGTTGCCCACCGCTGATCTAAAGCATCCCAACGCAGCCCAAAGAAAAGCAAGAGAGTGAAATACTAGGTTTACCATTTATTAGCTGCCTCAACTTGTGTCCACATGTTCAGATAGCTTATTTTAAAAGTTAGTCATGCGGCAAATTACAAGCAGAAAGCATTTCTATCGAGTGCTGGACTAGGCGTTACCATTCTGGAGCGTCTCCGACTCGTAAGCCTCGTTTTCAACCTGCTCATCATCGAACTCGACATCATCGTCGGCGGTTGCTTCCTGCAATGAGAGAAAAGGACATTGGTAAGATACCTAAAACAAAGGTATATTCATATATTAGACGCACCTGATACTGTTGATATTCGGATATCAGATCGTTCATGTTGCTTTCAGCCTCAGTGAACTCCATCTCGTCCATGCCCTCGCCGGTGTACCAATGCAGGAAGGCCTTGCGCCGGAACATGGCCGTAAACTGTTCGGAGATGCGCTTGAAGATCTCCTGTATGGCCGTCGAGTTGCCAATGAATGTGGCGGACATCTTGAGGCCGCGTGGCGGAATGTCACAGACGGCGACCTTCACATTGTTTGGTATCCATTCGACAAAGTAGCTGCTGTTCTTGCTCTGCACGTTGAGCATTTGTGTGTCCACTTCCTTCATGGACATGGGTCCTGTTAATTATTCAATAAGCAAACGATAAAAATACTTGAAGTCAACTTATCAGAAAACAAGGATATCACAAAAATTACGACAGTTGGCCAAGTTTTTTTTTTTGCCGCCTTGACGCATTTACATCAAAAGGCAACATTGCTGGCTTTGATGCGTCAAGTAAATCCCCAAATCCCTGAATATGAAATACTAAACGCCTTCCTAAAGCTTCCTGGCAGCACACTTGGCCACCTGGGCGCTGTCTGCCTTGAGTGGAAAAAGGGAGGGAGCAGTAGGAGGACACTAACAGAAACTCTCCCAGGAGGCAACTAAAAAAGCTGTTTAAATTCCTGTCGGTTGCTTTTTTTTTCATTCTACTTATTTTGTTTCTTTACGCTCATTTTTGTGATTAATTATTTTGCAAGCGGGAAGAAACGAGGCAGGAGCAGGAAGGTGTTTGGAGAGGGAGAGAGAGAGGGAGTGCAGCCTTAAGTCACGTTCAGCATGATTAGTTAAGGCCCAAAAGCCGTGTCAGGCAGCGGTCGCGGGATTGGGACTTGGACCGACTGGCAATGGGAGCTCGCAATTCCCCAATGGATCTTGAAAGTAAATTTCTAATTACGCGCGTTTTGCGAGTCATCAGTCAAAGGCAATGGCAATGGCAGGGGGGGCGGCAGCGAGAGCGGGACAAAAGGGGGTTGGGCACACAAGGAATAACAAATGAAATATTATGCGGCATACTTTTGGGCGCCGCAGCACAGCAGTTTATTAATTTAAAAATTAGCGCGAAAAAATGCGACCTTTCCCCAGTTTCTACAGTCTTAGCCGTGAAGGGAAGGAGAAGGGCGGCAAAGAGAGGGCGGGAGCGGGGGTAACAAACAAATTTGCGCTACGTGCGCGCTGACGGATTGCAGCCTTTTTAGCCGCCAGTCGACGTGCATTAATCATTTTTAGTGGCGCCCATAAGTAGGCTTTGAGTTTGCTAATAAAATTGTCGCTGTCGAGCTACGTGAGCTGCGGCCAAAGC
This sequence comes from Drosophila recens, assembly GCA_037043495.1. NCBI lineage: Eukaryota > Metazoa > Arthropoda > Insecta > Diptera > Drosophilidae > Drosophila > Drosophila recens. The sequence goes on along the minus strand of JBAMBJ010001111.1, from coordinate 11,145 downwards.
CAAAGCCAAAGTCAAAGCCTATGGACGGCACACCTGCCAGCCATGACAAAGCGTCTATGTTTGTCCGTCTAAGCCAAGTTAGCTGCGGTTGCCGCTTCTCGAGCTGCTTAGCTGCTTCGTACTGAACTCCAACCCAACACTGACGAATGGCAACATGGAAACTCTTTAGGGTTTCATGTTAAAAAAAAACTATTTTTCTTTTAATACCCATTTAAACAAGGGGAAGACAGGGTATTATAGTTTTGTGGAAATTTATGTGAAAAACAGAAGTTGAGTTCTTGAAATCTGTAATAATTGCTGATGAGTTTTAAAGAGTCGAGTCAAAATTAAAAATACTGTGGTTATAAAAATGTTAATAAGATTTATAGTGGCAGGAAAATTTCCAATTAAATTTATAGAGGAAGGAAAAATTCCAACTAATGTTTTTTAAAAAATGAAACTAAAATATCAACCGACTTAGGAAAGAGTTAAGATAAAATTTAACCATATTTTAAAAGAGTTTTAGTGAACAAGTTTAAAAAAAATATATGCACCGAATTCGCTTGGTTTAGACATTTTAAAAAATTGTTGCAATGTGTTAATATTGAATTTAAATTTATGTTGAGTTATCTAACAACTGGGAGAAGGGTATCTCTCAGCCAAGCACACTCGAGTCGTGCAGTTAATACTCGTATTTTTTGACTCGCTAAAATGTGGGCGCGACTGTTATTAACGTGTGTGTAAAAGTCATGGAGTACGTGGCGTCATGTCAACAGCACTTAAAGGTTCAACTCACCACAAAGGGCGGTCATTCATCAGACAGAAAGGGAAGAAGAGACGGAGAGGGAGGGAGAAAGAGGAAGAAGGGGCTTGTTTACCTCTGAAGATGCAGGCCACTGTCAGGTAACGTCCATGCCTAGGATCACAAGCCGTCATCATGTTCTTCGCATCAAACATCTGTTGGGTCAACTCGGCGACAGTCAGGGCGCGATATTGTTGCGATCCCTTGGCGGTCAGTGGGGCAAAGCCGGGCATGAAGAAGTGGAGGCGCGGGAAGGGCACCATGTTGACGGCCAACTTGCGGAGATCAGCATTGAGCTGACCCGGGAAGCGCAGGCAGGTGGTCACTCCAGACATTGTGACCTAAGTGAGAGAACAAAATATATTAGTATTTATATTTTAAATTTACGGAATTTAGTGGGACAATTCTGTTTTTTTTGGTTCGAGCCTGGGATCAATTTTATTGCAGGTTTTATTTTACTGTTTGAATTGTTTTCTTTTATTTTTTTTTTTAAATTACTGAAAGAAATACCATTCTTTTAAATTTTTTTTTATTTTAATTTAACGTCTCATTAATTTATTTATATTTAAAAATCAAGCTACAATTAAATTTTAGAAAGAAAAAAGATAAATTTATGCTATTTTCTTTTTAAACTAAACTTATATTTTGTTAAAGAGATTCGGGCTCATAAGGATTATTATTTTAAAGGTTGATTTAATACGCTCTGTTGGCTTGAGGCTTTCATCTTTGGTGCTGCTTCCATTGGCCAAATTACTTACGGACACCAAATGATTGAGATCCTGGTAGGTGGGGGAGCCGAGTCGCAGTGTTTGATAGCAAATGTCATACAATGCCTCATTATCAATGCAGACTGTCTCATCTGTGTCCACGCACAGTTGATGCACTGACAACGTCGCATTGTAAGGCTCAACGACAACCTCCGACACCTGGACAACAGCAGTGGGAGTAGGTGGGATATTTGGGGCGGGGCGGGGGGTGTGCACACAAAAACCGAAACACAAATTAGTTCAATATTGATTAAGATTCACTTACGGAAACCAGATGATTCAGATCGCCGTAGGTGGGCGACGATAGCTTCAGCGTGCGGAAGCAAATGTCATAAAGCGCCTCATTGTCAATGCAGAAGGTCTCATCGGTGTTCTCCACCAGCTGGTGGATGGAGAGCGTCGCATTGTACGGCTCCACAACGGTATCGGATACCTAATGACGCAACAGCAGCAATGGCGGCAATGACGATGAAGACAGCGGCGACGACATGCGAGAAAAGAAGCAGATACATTTTGTTAATTGCCAAAACTTTAAAGACTTTATAAGAATACAATACTCGTAATTATTTAATAATGTTGTCAATGAAAAAATGGTAATATGATGATTTAGCTTATATGGTGAGAAAAATAAGGTTGAACGTACTAGAAATAATTTTGATTCATCATGTCAATGTACATGAGTAAAAAGAGTTATTCCCTAATCCCAAAATAAGTATGTGTTTAAAGTTATTTGGGACTGCATATTGAAGGAGTTAATGTCACTACTGTTTTCATATTGCCTTTTAGTTCAGAAAACAGAAATAACATTCTTGCATCATATTATAAATATCCTTTAATATCACGTAGTCTTAAAATAAATTGAGTTTAAAGTTCCTAAATACATAGATGAAAACGCAGAGCTAATGCCGTTTGTTCAAATTTTTGAAATGATGGTCAAGTTGTCTCTTTTAGCAATGCCATATTAATTTGAAGACTAACCACACCATGTACAATAAAAACGAATTTATCTTATGAAATTTTTAATGAAAGATTCATCGGAAATTCATTATCAATCAATATTGTGAGGATTAACTTCAGCATGTACAATACATGGGAAATGAAACCATTTTTTATTTTCTGTTGCTTTTCAGTGCCAAAATCTTTGTTCTTCACCTGAAAATCTTTCACAATTCATATCAAAAATTGCATTTTCAGATGGAAACATTGAAATATCATCCAAATTAAAAAAGTTTCAATGGACATGAACTGTCCTGTAGTTATTTGTTACCAAAAGATGGAAAACTGAACATAACTGTTTTAATGAAGATGCCAAAAGGCAAACTAGTCAAATAAGAAAAAGAAAAGAATTTGAAAAAAAAATAAAGAAGCAATTTTGGATTTCTAAAATGAATTTCTGGATAAGTTTGCTTTGCATCGAAGTACATGGAAATTGCATTTCCACTACAAATGCATAAACAAATATTTTGAGTGGGATGAGAGAGAATTTTGGCCCGGACAGACACCCTGAAAATTGTAGGCACACCTGAATGTGGCAGTGCCTCTAGCTGCACTCAGATTAACATTTGTTGTACTAAGTATAAATGTACTTGCATATTGCACAAAACACATATCGTATTACTGTGCGTGTGTGTGTTTAGTTGTTTGCTTGTTTGTGTGCGGCAACTGCAAAATTATGTGTAATACTTTGGTTAGCCCTCTATTTGCACAGGCAAGATGCATTGTCTGGCCAAAATAAGCAACAATAAGAACAGCACGAGTACGAGTACAAAATGCAGTTTTCAGTTAGCCGAAATAGGCAAAATGTTTGCACATAAATCCTTGCAATTATTTAATGGAGCAGGGCCAAAAGCGATAACGAACGGGCAACGGGAGCACAGAGTTTACCTGAATCTAATTATAATGAGTTATGCCTGGACATGACTTGGCTCAGTATGAGTGTGTGGTGTGTGTGCGAGTGTGTGTATTTGCCAACAACTCTAACAAAATATTAGTTATGCACTTGTGAAAGCAAATCAAATGGATTTCCAGGCGTATTTTGTTTCAGCTTTAATGGCAACTTCACATTAATCACGTCTCTGCCAATTTAATGGTAATATAATAAGCTAAAATAACGCTAAACATTAAATTACAAACGAACAAAAAAAAAGGATATTCAAATGAAGCGCATAAATTTGAAAATTTGTTATTAAATGACAGGCGAGTGTCAGTTTCTGGCCACAACAAAATGGCCGCCAATGCCAAAACATTGCGGTAAATCTACACAAAGGTGGGAGGGAGGCAGGCAAAGGGTTTGGGCCAAAAGTGTTGGTCATTGTTGCTGAAGCGTAACAGTAATAAATTTAACGTAGTAAAACATAAGTTTAAATTTATCTGCATATGCTGTAAGAGTGTGTGAGTGTTTAACGAAGAAAGGAGAAAGGGAGAACGAGAGGTATTACAATATATTTATATTGGCATAAGCAGTTTGTCAAATGCTAATTTCACGCCTCAATAAACTTTTTGTAGCTCTTGTGTTGCGCCTTTTAAATTGAGTGCCAAGTTAACCCTTTGGGGCAGCATATTTACAGTTGTAAATGTGTGTATATGTCTGTATGTGTGTGTGTGTCTAGTTTAGTGTAATTGTATTATGCACTACAGATATCCAACCAATTACACAAATATGCAGACAGTTGCGTAGCTCCATTGATGCCTTGCCAGCGATTGCCGTTGTGGTTAACCCCGAAAATTGCTCAAATTGTCTGTCCCATTTCGACCCTATTCTGACCCCGTTGGGATACTACAAATATGGCTTTAATTAAAGCAACATACGGTACTTTCAACAATTTAATATAAACTAAACTGTTGAGCAATCCATTTTCATTGAAATTTCACATTTGATGTTGCTTAAATCCAAAAAATATGTTGTACTCGTTGCGCATACGTAACGTGGAACAGCTTGAATAAAATGTTTAAAATGCAAATGCAAAGTATTCCATCTATACGCAGCATTATGCGCAGCTTTTGTAATTTTCCATTTATTTAAATTATTTTAAATACCCATTAAATTATCATTTTTTTTATGATGAAAATACAAAATAATAAAAAATGTTGAATAAATATTCAATTCCTTTGTGGCACCTGGTTGATGGACATTGTGCACCGCCTGTTATTGACAATCAATTTGGCACTAAATTAATTTAATTAAATGGCAAAATGTAATTAAATGCTCATGATGCTTATAATGCAAATGAAGGCGTCTCACGTGCCTCCAGGGCTGGCGAAAAGGGTTGCACTGAAGAGGGCATTTCAGGGACGTGCGTGTAAAATATGCAACTAGGTTAATTAAGCTATAATTGAGGCGTGGCGTCAGACTGCAAGCTACAGCATTCAATTCTTTTAGCACATACATATAAACTATCTACGTAAATGCATTTAAACTATTGCATTGTCAATTATCCGCAGGTCGTTTTGGCGGCTCTAAATTCGGTGGGCAAATTAATTTAAATCATTTGGCAGATCTGCGTAACGCCGTCAATTAAAATTGGCATAAAAGCTGCACATAAATATAACAATATCAAATAATATGAAATTCAGCAAAGGTACGGCAAAAACTGTTTGCCCTAAAAAATAAAAGATAAAACATAAAAATGTATGTTTAAAAATAGTCGTAGCTTTTTTCTGAATTGCCCTTGTCGATAGAATTCCAGATAATTAATAATTATAACTAATCGTTACATACTTTTGAAGGCCTAACTTTACTTTCATTTCAATTTCAATAAAACATGCTTATAAAAGAAATTTTTCTACAAAATTACCAAAAATAATTTAATTGCAAAAAAGTTCAATTAAAAATTTTGAATTTGAATTAAATTATTGCTTGCTTGGTCAAACTTTGTATGATATTGTTGTTGAATATTTTAGAAAGTGTATTTAAACAAATAGCACGCGATTGAATTTTTGGGCTCTAGCCACATTTGTTGCCATGGTGCGGCTCATGCTGCTAATTTGGCCAAAACGCGAGCAGGTGTAAAGCGCTTTGGGGTTACCTGGTCGGCTTACAGCCGCCGGTGTCGAATGCGTGAGCTAAGCTGATTTGGCTAAGCGGATTGTCCTGGTCAGGATCATGAGGCGCATGAATGTTGTTGGCATTGCCATTGAAATGATGATGTATGTAATTGAAGTGTCTGCTTACCTTGGGTGAGGGCACCACTGAGAAGGTATTCATGATGCGATCCGGATATTCCTCGCGTATCTTTGAAATCAGGAGTGTGCCCAAACCGGAGCCAGTGCCGCCGCCCAGGGAGTGAGCCAGCTGGAAGCCCTGGAGGCAATCACAGCCCTCGGATTCGCGGCGTATCACTTCCAAAACGGAATCAATCAGTTCGGCGCCCTCTGTGTAGTGACCCTTGGCCCAGTTGTTGCCTGTGAAAACATAGAGTTGAAATTGAAGCATGTGATACAATATTGAATAACATTTGCGAAAACATATTTATCTAATCAACACACACACACACATGCATATACGCAGCGAGAGAGAGAGAGAGAGAGACAGCGACAACAATAACAGAACGGCGTGATTACTGACATGTACAAAATTAATTTTCATCGTCAGCCGCAGGCTATTTTATAATTGCAATTAACATCAACAATCCGGACAGCCGTGTCTCTGGCAGCAGCAACAGCGGCGGAAATTTCAGTCGCAACAACAACAAAAACAACAACAGCGATAGCGAAATGCACTGTGGATATTAAACAGTTGAACCACCCAGAGCACCACTTATAGTCCAACTTGGCACTACTCTGAACTAGCCGCAATTTCATCAATGTCATCTTGTTTGTACTTATCAAAGCAATGACAACAGGCCGTGATGCTCTTGCAGCTGCAACAACTGTGGCAAAGAGCACAGACTATGATGACAAGACTATGGTTGCACCCAAATGTCGATCAGCTGCCTGCCGCATTCTGGCCAAGATAAACAAAAGCACAAGGAGATGAACGCATAGATTGTGGCACATACACTGTCGCACATAGACTGTGGACAACTTAACCTTTTTTTGGAATTATTATATTTTTTACAAGTATGCAAACTAGCTGCTTAAATTAAAATGACCAATAAATATTGGGATTATTATAACCACGAAAAATTGTGAGTTTGTTAACATTTTTTTAGAAAACAAAAAAGTTTTTCATACAGACACCTGCCTGTCGAATGTTTTGTCGTATGTCAGCTAAATGTTCTTGATAATTTTCTTTCAATATATTAAGAGCATAATATTTCAAAACAATGAATAAGTTTGTCAAACATATTTTGGAAAACAAAAAAATAAATGGTTCAGACAAGAAATTGTATTTTGATCGATTGCCTTAGCGTAAGCTTTATGTCCGAATCGGAAAGATTTTCTTGTCAAATTGTTAATTGCATTATAATATGACACACAATTTAGACAACAAAATAAATTTAACCTCCTTCATTATTAATTTATTACCACAGTTTTACAGTTTCACTTCCAATTGATATTATGATGCTTAGAACTCCACCAATAAATTTAAAAATAATAACTCCCAAAAAAATGGGCAATGATATTATGATGCTTAGAACTCCACCAATAAATTTAAAAATAATAACTCCCAAAAAAATGGGCAAACTGCCCACAGTGACATGCGATGCATGCAATGGTTGAACAGGACCATCAGGTGATGGCATTGGCTGCAGAACTGCAGCATATGATTAGACGCATAACTGTGCAGCGTGTGGTCAATTCAACAAACAGCTTTCAGACTTTCAACCACATTTACTTACCCGCGCCCGATTGTCCGAAGACAAAGTTGTCCGGCCTGAAGAGTTGACCCATTGGTGACTGACGCACCGAGTCCATGGTGCCTGGTTCCAAGTCAATGAGCACAGCACGGGGCACATACCGACCGCTGCTTGCCTCATTATAGTAGACATCGATGCGTTCACGCTGCAAGTTCGATTCGCCGTGATAATAACCATTGGGATCGATGCCATGCTCATCCGAAATGATTTCCCAGAACTGTTGACAAAAAATACAGAAACCAAAATGAAAATCGGTTAAATGTTAGGTCGTTTCAATCATTAAAGATAAATATCAGTTGGGGGCATGCATGTCGTATACGTGATATTTTATGACAACCACTTCACCTCTGCCCTTTGAATGCAATGAAATTTGAGAAAACCTCGACGACATTCGCAGCGTGTGTTTTTGTTGTTGTTGTACCGTGTAGTTTACCACGCGGCGCTAAAATATTATTTTTCAATCAATATTTGTATCGGTTACTCTCTGTGAGTGTGTTTGTGTTTGATTGTGATTGTGTGTGTGTGGTGCACTGCTTTGGCAATCAGTGCATATAAATACGAGTGTCCTTTTTACATGCCGCTTGCTTTTATGGCCAATGCCAACGACAACGCTGCCATCGTCGTCATCGTTCTTGTTCCTATCTGGTTGCGATTTATGCGCGTGCATATGCTATTACTCCCCCTCCCCTCTTACACACACACACCCACTCACACACACACTAGTCTACCCCTGCTGGAGCACTTTACATGCCGCGAGCAATTTCTGTTGCATACTTTTATGGGCGCGCACTTTTTGCTGGCAGAGTGAGCGTCATGTTGTTGTTCTTGTTCCTGTTGTTGCTATTCCTTTTTTATGTATATATATTCTTTTTTTTTGTTGTGTAACGAGGGGGAATAATTGAATCCTTTTAGGTGTTTTCATATATTTATTTATTTTTGCCGCTTTCTATGGGTCGAGCGTTTCAGCGATTTCGTTGCGCTCTTCCTGATTCTCCCCTCCTCTTCTCATTTCTTCTCCTGTCTCCACACACACATACACTCAACCCGCTCTTGTATTTATTTGCACGAATATTTTTCTTGCGTGTGGTTCGCTTTTATTTATATTTTTTTCGTTGTTTTTTCTTTTGCTTTGGTTTTGTTCCGAGCTCGGTTCAGTTTGGTTTGGTTTGGTTTTATTGCCCAATACGCTTCGTAAAACATTTCACGTTTGTTGCGCATATGAATTTCAAATTTTTAAAAATGTTTCAATCGTTTCGTTCGCTTTTGTTCAGCAGGTGTGTACTGTGTATGTGTGTGTGTATGGGCCGGAGGCTGGCATGGAGCATGCAGAGAAGAGTAAGGAGACGACCTGGGATGCCAAAATGCTAATTGTGAGAAAAACGCAATGTGCTGCGCTTCCCGTCCGTCCGTCCGCCCGTCCGCCACTCACGTTGATCGAAATGATTTTTAATGGACTTAAGCGCCAACGGACATGAATTAATTTATTTTCCTTTGCATTTTATATATAAGAACGAGTATTGTATTATTATTGATATTTTGGCATTTGTCCGAGATTGGCTTCGTGCAGCAAAAGTTTTTTAATTTATTCCCTCGGCCTCTGAGAAGGCATCTCAGCTTACACAATGGTAAAAAGTTAACCACACATCATTTCATTATTCATTATGATTTTTCGTATAAGTATTGTTTTTAAGCATTCACAACTCTTTGATATTTCTGATACATTACACACTGTCAACACTTTTAGCTGTCATTACTTGATTGTCTTGTCGTATCCTTTTAAAGGCCTGCTCAAAAATATCCTTAAATTATTTATGAGCCACAAGTTGAGATGCATTAGATAGCATTGACTGATTTTATGCCAAATGTCGTATACCCATATCATAAATACTCAGAGTTCTCAAATGTTAATGGCTGTGTGATATCAATACGAGCCCTATTTGCGACAATAACGTATGCGCCATTTTCCGAAATTTTTTTTTATGCCAATATGTTTATAAACACCACCCGCACCTGCACCTAAAATATTACATTTTTATTTTATATATTTACGGAGATATTGACCTGTGAATAATAACGTAAGCGACAAATGACACGAAGAAATCAACTTAACGAAACCTAAAAAACTCTCTCCTGTAAAATTGCGTTTTGGCGCATACGTTATTGTCGCAAATAGGGCTCGAATAAGAAATGAAAGAGTTGATTGGTCGACAGTTTCGGCTCAAACCCATTACACAAAAGTGACTTGATAAAAATAACTTTTAAGGAAATAAGAAGGGGTGCTAAAATGTCCATTTTTTACATATAGTTCTTAGAATCTTTATGTCTTTGCATTCCACAAGGAAATTAGTTATATTAAGGCAAAGTTTCGACAGTTTAAAGTTTGAAAAAGTGTAAGTATGGAAAAATGGACAGTGTTGGAAAAATATTTAATTATCAATGAATTAAATTTGGTGCAATATAAAATAAGATGATCAAACGATGGTTAGAGATTGATGTTCGGCAAGAAAATCGGTTAGGTTTTGACAAAGTTATAATTATTTAAAGTTTTAAAATAAATAACATGGAGAAGTATAAAACTTAGTAATGTAAATTTAAGCTAAGTATCAAGTTTAATGATAAACATTCATCAAAATCTATTTAATTACTCGATACAATCATTTTAACATCTCTGCTTATCAGAGATCTTTTGCAACACTGTTATATTACAGTATTTCGATTGTTCTGGTTTAATCTGAACATTCTATATTATTTGCAGATTTATAAATTTTATTGCGTCTTTCAGTCTCACTTTAAGCTAATGCCATTAGGCCATAATCGCTTAACATTAAAGATACGGGTGCATGGCATCAGCATTAAAAAAGCTGTATAAAAATAAGATAAATGCCAAAGGTAAAAGTTGGAACGCTCTTCACATGGCACTTAAATTGGATAATCATTGATTGCACAGACACACATACACTCACACGCACACACATGCAATATCATATGAATGCAATATTGTACGCGTATGTTACACTTTTCTGTTGTTGTTGTTGCTGTTATGTTAATCGTGGCACAGCATAAACGTTGGCATTGTTGCCATTGTTGTTGTTGTTGTTGCTGCTGCCGCTTGGCGAAAAGTTTTATTTCTCCATTGGCTTTTAGACACGCAACAATGATAACAAGTTGCACATGGACAGAAAAGCGGAGGATGAAACAGAATCAAGCAAAATTGTAGGAAGCTGTGCAGAAAGTTTTGACTTGAGTTTGGCCTGGCTAAAAGTTTGCCCTCGCATATGAGCGTGCTCTCTCTCTCTATCCCTTTCTCCCAACTCTCTCTATTTAGCCGAGTATGCTGTTCCCTTTTGCATACATAACAAACTGGAAATATGACACTCAATTGTACGCATCGGTAGACACTTTTGGCCTGACAATAACTTTGATTTGCATACGCTCCAACTTCTATTTGTATGTTTGGCTCTTACTCTGGTTTGTGTGTGTGTGTGTTTGTGTGTTGTTAGCCACCCGCATATGAAAGACAACAAGTTGACTGACTTTCGTCCTGGTCCTGTTTGCTGTCCTGGCACTTGTTGCCTTTGGGGAAATTTAAATATGTTTCGTATATTTTAGTCAAGCCAATTGCAGATAAGCGTTTTTCTTTTGACTACTTTCGGGCAGTGTTTGCTTGCTCTTGGCATTGAGTGCCAGCTCTCAGTTCCCAAAAGGGTGCTACGCTTTTTCTTTTGTCTATACTCTAACGAAAGGTTAACTCATTTTTCAAATATATAACATTGTGAATTGCTTCTATACAGGGTGACCA
>JBAMBJ010001110.1:0-53105 GCA_037043495.1 Drosophila recens | reverse complement strand
TTTGGCTATTTACTTCAGCTTTGACTAGCTCCACAGTCAAAAAATACATATTTTAAAAATATAAAACCTTCTGCATAAAATTCTTCAATCATGTAGTTGATTCAAAAACAATATTTCAATAATGTTTCTAATTGCAGACGCCACAAAATGTTCTTAGCTCCAAACGGTTTCGTTCCGTTATTTGACTGAACAGAGCTTTCGCGCAGAGCTTTCATTCAGCTTTTCAGGCTTTTTCACCTTGAACTTGACGACGCCTCGCAGCTTTTTTCATTCATAAATTGGTCCAGCTGATTTGTTGAATGAATGCGAATCGCACAATCGAATCGGGTCGAATCGTATCGTATCGAATCGTATCGAGTCGTGTGCTGCCGGCAACGACAACAACTTCGGGGCACTTGCCACATGTGGCATGCAAGCGTTTTGGCCAAGTTCTGACATTCAGTTTGTTACCGTTAGCTACGCGAGCGCGTTGCCAACTTTTTGGCTCAAACGCGCAACGAACAAAACCAAGAAATTCATTTCAAATACAAATTGTGTTCAAGTATTCCCAAAATTCGGAGCTTGACTCGAAATCGCTAAATTAAATTAAAATTTCTCAAATTGATCTCAGTTCATATAAATATTATATATATTTTTTTTTTAGTGTAATGTGTGCCAATGGGGCTGTTTTTTAAAGTGATTCACTAAATTTATAGTTTGTTTATTGCATTTCAAAAAAGTGTGCACACAGAAAGCAAAGCAAAAACAAAGCTGTCGCAAATTCATTCTGAATTCCCAGTTCCACATCTGTCATGACGATAATTATGATGCGTAAGTCTCGGACAAATAAACAATTCAAATTTAAAATTCAATTTGTTGTTCCATTGATCCGATTTGTATTTGTATCTCAACTGCTTATGTGAGAATCCACCGCGAAATACAATTACTTTATAGACTCGTCTGTGCTCGATCAATGCACTGAAATAAACGAAATCTATTCTGAAATTCAAGTTTAAAATTCTTGATTTTATCATGTTTATTTTGAAGTTGGAATTTAAGATATAATTGTTAAATTAACACAATATGCGGATTAAAATCAGCATTAGAAAAGTTAAATAAGCCGAAAACCTTAGGTTTCACTGAAAAAATTCCTATAGTGTCTCGAAAGTATCTTTTACTGGTATTGATTTTATCACGGAATTCCGTTTTTTTTTTTTTTCTATGTATCTCTTGCACTAGTTTTAATATGGGTATTTCCAGAATCGAGATTGCGAAATTCGTACGTCTTTAAATACAAAAAAATTTCCAAAATGAACATTTCAAACATTTATTTTTACGTGTTCAATGCATTTTACCAACACTATTTTTATTATAAAACACAAGCTTTGAGAACTTTGCATCGCGAACGCGACAAAAAAGTGAAGTCGTTTTCGACTGCATCATGAAAAATGAGAAAGTCAGCGAAATGTGGCGAGTAATTTGGAAGAAACTACTCTTAAATCATAATAAATTAATGTAGTTTTCCATTTATAGGAATAATTTTGACGTATTACTATTATTTTATTTATTTTACAAGTTTTACTACATCGCGAACGTGACAAAATTTTCCATCTAGTCTGTGACAGGAATTTGCGCATTAAATTTTATTTGAAATATCGAAAACAGCTTGAAAAACTTATTTTAATTGGAGCATTCAATATATTTTTATATATCTTATTTAGTACAATATAATCGTTAGAATACGAATGATCCATTTTGGAAGAAAATGTGCAAAAATATAGAAAAAGTGAATTTATTTCAATGTAGAATCTATATGCTCGGGCTAGTGAGTTTTTTCAAGTGCATATGGCTTAAATAAATAACATGAATACATTTTTGGAAGAAAATTTCTAAGATTTGAATTTTTGATGAATTTTACGTATTTGGGCGAGGAAATGCCCATATACATTTATCACTTCCCTGAGATAAATGCCTCAGATAAATATCTGTCAATTAAATTAACATTAATATAATAACAAATCATATAATATTATTTCATCTTTCATTTGTCGTTATCAAAAATTCGATAATCAAGACTTTTTAAAAATTGTATTTCTTTCTTGGCTTACTTGATTTTATTTTCCTCTGTGTATAAATACTACACAAAATACTAAATAAATTTGGTGCTGAACCTGCCACAAACATTGGCCATGTGTGAGAAGAATCTGGAGAAGATCGGACACTAGCAGATGCTATAGTCTATAGTCTATAATCTTTATCTATAGTCTATGTTTCTCAAGATTAAGACTGAAGAACAATTAAAATTGCAAGTGGCAGAAACGATACAGAATTAGCCGGAATGCAGTAAAAGTTGCTGCTTTGATCTAAACAATTCATTGCAGTTGATCAATTGGTCGATGAACGATAATTTATGATCTTTAATTTATTGGTTTACCTTAGATTTTCAGCCAGAAGTTCAACTTCTTTTCTGGAGCAAAGCTGTTAATATAATACATTTTTTCTTTGCTTTAACAAATTTAATTTAAATTAAGATTTTTTTCTGATTATGCAAAATATTATTGGATATATTTCAGATTTTTTTTAAATTCTCTCTCACTCAGATTTTTCTACACTCTTCCAGAAATTGACCCCATTCTTGTTTTGTTTAAATAGAACTCTCAACATTCTGTTTGCCAACTATAGACTTCTCACCTTCAGACAATTCCAGCATTAGATATTCGAGTAATTCCCCCACAATATTTTTCTCTCTTAAAATATACTTAAGATCATTAAATTGGCTTTTGTATAAATAGAAGTTTAACAAAATTTAAACAAAAATACTTAAAGAAACTGAAACTGAAACAGATTTCCGGAATAGTTGTCTTGATTATGAGCAATGTAGTAACAATATTATGTTTTGTTTATGACTAAGCTGCTATATTCTATATTTTGTGAACTGCTGAAATTTTAAAATGATTTCAAGAATTTGCTGAAACATTTTTTACTAAAAAAAAATAAAAATGAATATGAAAATATATATATACATATATATATTTCTGATCTTTATTAACACACAGGGTATCTTTCAGTTGATTACTTAAATATTTTCATTAATCATCACAGTATTTTAATTTAATACTTTACTGAATACAACAAATTCTTAAATAACACATATTTTTTTGTTCTCAATTGTCATGGCTAAAAATTGCATTATCTATTGATTATTTCTATAGTCATGCGATTGATCTGATTTTGATTTTTATACGAGGTATAACAATAAGCAGATGCTGTACTTAATTTCAGCCACAAAACTCCACAGACAGCTGAGTTCGAACGGGACAGTCAGAGAACAATTTCGTTTTACAAGTCAGTTTATAACTTAAATTAATTAATTTGAATCAAATTTTCGTTCTGTGATCTGATTGTTAAGCGATCTCTCAGGGTACTCAAATCTTCTCAAGTTTCAAGTTGAAATTCCTTGTTATCCATTATATTATATCATTTGAAAGATATTTCATCAGCTTAAGTTGTAAAATCTTCTCAAAAAACGCTTCATTTATATGCAACTTTATAAGTTATGTTCATCTTTAACGAGTTTTAGGTAATGAACTCTTGGGAGTTCTGTACATTTTTCCATTTGGAAGATATTTTACCAGAAAACTTTCGTATTACAAATCAAATTAGAACTTAAATGAATAAATTTGAATAAAAATTTCGTTCCTGACCTGATTTTGTTCAAGACCTAATATTTCATTTCAAAATATATACTATATTCCCAGGTTTAGATTCAAAAACTTCGCAAAAAACTTAATCATGGTACCTTATAAGTTTTGTTCAGCTTTAACTAATGTTTCGAGTTAAGCGACAACTCTATCCGAATTTCAAGTAATCAAACAGCTGTGCTTATGTCCGGCTGAATGATTTCCGCATTGTGGGCGTGGCAGTGGGCGGAGAATCTCTGCTTCTATCAGATGATTTAAAATGTAATGCCAAAGGAATAACGAACAATTTTAATTTCCCAACATTGGATTAAATGAAAATTTTGTAATTTGCATATTAATTCATGATGTTAAATGGACGATGAGCAGCAGAAAACGCAATGGAAATGGTGGTGAAAACGGGGAGGAGAATTTGCCGTTAGTCTATATATAAAATTCCTTGTAATAAAATGTCATTAAGTTTAGTAAGCGGTGATTTACGGTGGTGCAAAATGAGTCCAAGTGGACAGTGTGAATTGTATGTGTGTGTGTGTGTGTGTGTGATATGTGTGTGTGTGTGTGTGTGTGTATAGTGTATGTGTTGCACTTGCGGTTGCTCTGTGACTGCCGCAAACATTGACTCTGGTGCAATAATCGTGTCCCAAAAGTTGTGTTATTAGTTGTGACCGCTTCACAGCTTATGCAAATCCCGCAAAGCAAAAACAGCGAAAACAGACAGACAGACAGACAGTGAGAGAGAGAGAGAGAGAGAGAAAAAAGGTAAAGCAACAGTTTCTGACCGCAACTAACACTCCGGGTCCACTTAATATGACAATCATTTTGTGCAGTGCGGTGTGAGGATTAAACTCATAAAAAAACCTCTTTACGACGTAAAAGTCTAGTGACAAAAACATTTTCATGCCCCTAAATTTCTGGTATCCAATTTTGTGACGTATAAAATGAAGGGCCGTTTTTCAATATACATATGCAGTAGAGTGGGTCAATTTTTCGATCTCAAGCGGTTGTCAAAATCGTAATCTACGACGAATTCTAAGAAGATTTGCCTAAGAAACCATGGGTCTAAAGTCAAAATCCGAGCTTCCGATTTTTAACGAGAAATTATGATAATTTTTGACTTTTCATACGATTTCCCATATTTCACGCTAAAAATCGGAAGCTCGATTTTGACATAAGACCCATGGTTTCTTGGGCAAATCTTCTTAGAATTCGTCGTAGATTACGATTTTGACAACCGCTTGAAATCGAAAAAAAAATTATTTTTGCTCCA
Source organism: Drosophila recens (assembly GCA_037043495.1). NCBI lineage: Eukaryota > Metazoa > Arthropoda > Insecta > Diptera > Drosophilidae > Drosophila > Drosophila recens. The sequence continues at coordinate 48,161 of JBAMBJ010001110.1, read as the reverse complement.
TACAAATTGACCCACTCTAATATACAGTTTGTCAAGAAATTCTTTACACTCCCTTAAAAATGTAATATTTTGACTTTAATTAAGAAAAAAATAGCTTATTATATATATTTAGAAAGGTCGTTTAAATTCCGATTGAATGACACAAAACTTTCCTTAACCCATTTAGTACCCTTCGAAAATTTCAAACTTATGTAAAAGTCACTTTTCAAAACTTTTTTCCTCAATTTTTTACAAAAAATATTTTGATGCAAAAAATTCTTGGAACGATTTTAAGAGTAACTGCAAAAAAAATTTCCAAAAATATTTTTGCTAGTATTTTTGATATTATTTCGAAAATCTTAAACATTACCATTTTAACCCATTTTTCCTCATTTTTATGCAAAAAGTGCCTTTTTTGCAGTTTTCAAAAAATTATAAAAAATAAAAGCAAAAAAAAATTTTCTTTTGCAGTTACTCTTAGAATTGTTCCAAAAATTTTTTGTATCAAAATATTTGTTGTGAAAAATCGAGGAAAAAAGTTGAAAAAGTAGACTTTTGCAAAAATTCAAAATATTTCATGGGTACTCAATGGGTTAAGAACATTTGTGCATCATTCGAACGAAAATTAAAGATTAAAGATATATAAATTAACTTAATTTTTTCTATATTTTTTGGCCATTTTCTTAGAAATTTATTTCCAAAATCGACACTAAGTAAGAGAGTAAGATTGTAACATAAACCATTTTAATACATAGAAATAAATTGAATGTTTAATTTAAAACAAGTTTTCAAAGCTTTTTTTTCGATATATTGAATCAAATTTGATGAACAAATTCTTGGCACAAACTAGGTAGAAATCTTGTCACGTTCGCGATGTCGCGTAACAGAATACTAATAAAACTTGTAAAATAAATAAAATAAAAGTCGCATATCAAAATAATTCCTACAAATAGAAAACTACATTATTTTATTTTGGTTTAAGAGTATTTTCTTCCAAATTACTCAAGTTGGAGTTTAACATGACTTCCATTTTTTTACGCGTTCGCGATGCATTGTTTACTATAAATAATTCGAAAACAACATGTCTTCAAAGCTTGTCTTTTACTGTAAAAATAGTGTTGATAAAATGCATTAAACACCTGAAAAAACATTTTTGAAAATGACAACTTTTGCCATTTTTTTTTTTTATTTATAGACGTACAAATGTCGCGTTCTCGATCCTGGAAATCACCATATAAATTATTCAATACAGCCGACAAAATTTAGGGTAAAAAAACGTATTTTACCTGTAGCATTTTACCTATGTACTATAGAAAAAACAGTTGAAGGTATGTCTAAGAGTCCTTAAAAATACCTTTCCAACGACTTATAGATAATATCTGTACCTTGTATCGTTTGGATACTGTGGGGGTGTCAATTTTAGCGGGTTCTTAGCGATTTTCCGAAAAAGTCGTGGAACAAACGTTTCTAGTTTTTAATAGGGAATAGATTCACATTTAAGCTACGTTTATATCAACGAATTTTCATCTCAATTTCGGAAAGCCATTACAATTTTCGCCCACTTACACCTGTTGTATCTCACGAGCCAGGTGAGTTTTCTAAAGTCTTGGTATCAACATTTGTAAGTTAAATTGATACCTTTCGATTCGGTATATAGCTCGATCTGATCGGACAGTCATTGCTTATTTTTCATTCTTCCTCTATATAATATTTCAAGTCGCCTTTCGCAGCCTTCGTGCTGCTTTCGTCACTAGCGCGTACTGCTGTCCGCAGTGATTCCAAAAGGCGCATTTTTTTAAGCAGTTCTTTGATGTTTTTCTTCACTGGGTTTGGCAAATCAACTGCACGAAAATTCTCAAATGGGAAAATGTTTTGCAAAAACAGGAAAAAGTAAGAGTTGCGCAAATGAAAAATGATAAATTGATGCGGCGCACAGTGGGGCCATTGCTGATTTTACGTTGCAAAAATCGTAACTTTTAAACCAAATGAGATAATCAAATAATTTTAATGGCATATGATAGATAACTCTTCAACCTATGAAATTGGCACTTAAAAAAGGTGCCACGCCCCCTAATTACTTACTTACGGGCTATCAAAGTTGAAATTTGTGAAATTTGTGAAAAAAATAAATTTTATGGCACATAAAAATAATTTTTTTTTTAAATTTTTGTTTTTTTTTGTTTTATCTTTAAGGTTTTTATATTTTAAAATTATTTTCAAAAAATTTAAAAACAATTTTTTTTTTCAAAAAATAATTTTTTGTTTTTTGGTGAGAATTATCAAAATTGCATAATTCGACCTAATTCCTATGACATCTATATGATATAGTTGTCCGATTTGAACCAATCTGACATATGATGAAGCTGCGGTAGTCTTCTACATCCAGACCAAATTTGGTTCAAATCGGATTACTATATTATATAGCTGCCATAGGAGCAATCGATCGAACTATGCAATTATGCCTCGTGTTTTTTTTGTGAGGTTGAATTAGTTTTTAGATTTAACCTTCTTAGGCGGGTCCGGGCGGGTCTGAAACCATATATATTTATAAAGAGAAATCAATTCTGAAGCGTTTTTTAGCTATCGGAGCTTAATGCATTTTAATTCATGAGACTTTTCGTCTACCAAAGTTCAAAAATAGTTAAAATCTAGTGTTTTGCAGGACCGCAGGCCGATCAACTTGGCAAAAATAATTTTTTTTGGGTAAGCGTTCGGAAAAAGTAATATACGGATTCGATAGAGAATTCTTCAATGATTAAGAATCCAAATGGGATTTTTAGATCAAGCAAAAATTGTGGATAGTACAACCATTTAAGGTTGACCCATTTAAATTTAAAGAACACTAGATTTTGACTATTTTTTAACTTTGGTAGACGAAAAGTCTCATGAATTAAAATGCATTGAGTTCCTATAGCTAAAAAACGCTTCACAATTGATTTCTCTTTATAGCTATATATGGTTTCAGACCCGCCCGGACCCGCCTAAGAAGGTTAAATCTAAAAAAACTAATTCAACCTCACAAAAAAAACACGCGGCATAATTGCATAGTTCGATCGATTGCTCCTATGGCAGCTATATAATATAGTAATCCGATTTGAACCAAATTTGGTCTGGATGTAGAAGACTACCGCAGCTTCATCATATGTCAGATTGGTTAAAATCGGCCTACTATATCATATACAGCCATAGGAATTAGGTCGATATATGCAATTCTGATGATTCACCCCAAAAAATAAAAATAATTTTTGAAAAAAAATTTTTTTTTATCTAAACTTTTTGAAAGTAATTTTTAAATATAAAAACCTTAAAAATAAACCAAAAAAAATAAAATATTTATTTTTAGGTGCCATAAAATTTATTTTTTTCACAAATTTCACAAATTTCAACTTTGATAGCCCCTAAGTAAGTATTAAGGGGGCGTGGCACCTTTTTTAAATGCTAATTTCATAGGTTGAAGAGTTATCTATCATATGCCATTAAAATTATTTGATTATCTCATTTGGTTCAAAAGTTACGATTTTTGCAAAGTAAAATCAGCAATGGCCCCACTGTGCGGCGTTAGGTGACAAAAGCGAACAAACAAACAAACAACGAAATCCCCAAAGCAGACATTGCGGGTGTGGTCTTTGGGATTGAGTTTGTGACTTTTGAAGTCGCTTTTTAATTATGAGATTAAGCTGAGACAGAGACAGCAGCAATGGGCAAGGTAGAGCAAGGGGGGCAGAAAGGGTAAGGTATGCAAATATAATATTTGATTAATATTCTCATTTCATTCATCTGAACGCAAATGAAGTGGAAAACATTGCCAGTGTTGGCAGGCACCTGAAAGTTAAGTCAAACAGCGCTGTCCACTTGTTGATCAAGTGCTGTCAACTTGCTGAGCTAATTTTTGACAGATATGTGTTATATGTCAAAAAACGCGAAATTGAATTGTCCACAACAAATAATATATTTAAAAGTGATTTAATGTGTAGATTTTTCTTAAATTATCAAAATGTAAGAAAAAATATTTTATTTCACCTGTAGCTGCTTACCTTTTTACTTGAAAAAAAAAACTTTGAAGGTATGCCTAAAAGCTTACACCTGTTTATCTCACGAACCAGGTGAGTTTCCAACAGTCTTAGTATGCACATTTGCAAGTTAAATTGATACCTTTCGATCGGCATATAACTCGACCTGATCGGACAGTCATAGCATTTCATTCTTTCTGTGTATATATGCTAGTCGCCTTCGCACCCTTCGTGCTGCTTTCGTCACTAGCACGGACTGCCGTCCGCAGTGATGAAAAGCAAAACTAGAACCCTTTACAGCAGCGATGGGCACGCAGTGGCTCCGGGAGACAGCGGCTGCTCCCAACTTAGGTAGACTCTAATAGGGTTGTTGTTTTTGATGTTGTTGTAGTGCTCCCGAATTCAGAATTCGTGCCCACCGCTGCTTTACAGTGCTATACACAATCTTAAGACCAAAATGTGTTTTACTTCTTGTAAAATACGCAGCAGTGTTGCCACAGAACAAAACTAGCATAATTATGGGTGAAAATCAGATACCAAAGTGGACTTTGGCTTTAAAAAATGTTCAGTTATTATTAAAAAAATATTATTTAAGTGTTGTAAAACACACAAAAGTGTTGAGGCAAAGGCAAACAATAATTGCTTATTATTACTTGAAACCAAATATAATTTTGGATAAGTTTTAAATGCCATAGTGAAACTACGCATTAAAACTGTTTAGTTTACATTCAAAATATATATATATATAAGTGTTGTAAAACACACAAAAGTGCTGACAATGATAATTATTGTTTGTTTTTAGAAAAAAAAGATAAAATAATTGTAGTTAGAAGTAATTTTCAGACCCCAATGTTGAAAAAAGCTTAAAGAAAAATTAAACTTTAGTCGCAATAACTTTTTTTAGTGTTGTAAAATACACAATATTAATGCCACTAAGGCAACATTGTTTGAAATAGAGTTGCCTTAAATTCAAATATTCAATTACAGTGCTGTAAAACACACAACAAATGAAATCTTTGTTTATTTGTAGCACAAAAGTAACATAATTACACTGACAAAAAAGGATCTTTTTTAAGATTAAATGTTCTTATTTATAGACCAAAAAGTTTTGAATACTTTAGCCAAAAAATCTCAAATAAAGATAAAGCTTCTTAACATTTCAAGAAAAATTAAGTAATTTTAAGTGAGTTCTAGTAATGTCGATATTCTTAGTTTTAGTATATTGGTCTTAAAATGGTCTTATATTAGGAACAAAATATTTAAATTCGAGAATTTTATTCTTATATTAAGAACTTACGATTTTCAAGATTAATGTTCTTAATTTTAGTAATTTGGTCTTTAAATATTGTTATTTCAAGAACAAAATATTTAAGATGAATGTTCTTAATTTTAGAAAGTGGTCTTTTTTTTTCAGTGTATGGGCTCAAAATCAGATGCCCCAGTGGAAAATCGCGTTGAAAATAAAGTTTCCTCATTTCCTCGACCGCGGCGCCCTCATGAAGTGGCAACACCCTTCCACCCTGTCCACAGAATCTATTCAGCAACTTTTTAAGTTATCTTCACACACAAATACACCCAGTTTTTAGGGGGGCGTGAGTGCCAAACGAATCCTTTGAATAACGGCAGGCAGGCAGGCAGGCAGGAAAAACAAACAAATAAGTTGTACACCCGACCAGGCTACCAAAATTTGTGCGTATTTCTTTTAGACCCCGTACTTTAAAAAAGTAAAGGGGTCTATTAACTTTGTCACAAAAAAAAATGTGCGTAACAGCCAGAAGGAGGCGTGGCAGACCCCATAAAGTATATATATTCTTGATCAGCATCAACAGCCGAGTCGATATAGCCATGTCCGTCTGTCCGTCCGTCCGTCCGTCTGTCCGTCTGTTCGTCTGTAAGAGCGCCTAGATCTCAGAGACTATAAAAGCTAGAGTCTCCAAACTTGGTATGTAGGTTCGTCTATATTGCAAGCAGATCGAGTTTGTTTTAAATTTTGGACCGGACCACTATGTCATATAGCTCCCATAGGAACAATCAGTGGAAAATCAAGTCTTAGTATGGAGAACTTTTTTGCTGTTTGAGATATTTCAACCAAACTGACAGAATATGTATAAAAGATGGTCTCATACATACTGACCAAATTTGATTGAAATCGGATTACTATATCATATAGCTGCCATAGGAACGATCAGTCCAAATTAAGTCTTAGTATGAAAATCTTTTTGTTGTTTGAGATTTCTTTATAATAAGTACGGGGTCTCCGACAGTCGAGTACCGCTTGACTGTAGCACCGCCGACTAGTTTCTTTTTTTTTTTGGCCATAATATCTGTGAGTGCGAGTTGTAGTCCAAGTTCATTTCCACATGCATACACGTCGATTGCCTGCCACATGGAAAATGAACCCGATTTTCCATTTAAGCATCTGTCGCCCACGGCTGAGATACCCTAACGAAGGCAAGGGATGGGGGGCTGGGTTGGGTTGGGTTGGGGAAGTAGAACTGGGATAACTGGGCTGGTCATGCTGTAGATGATGAGAATGAGAATGATTCGGAGCCGTGTCGGTAGTGCACTTGTTTGTAATTTGAATACGGCAATCATTATTTATGGACGATGGTTTCACATTTATCGCCGCTGTTGCCCGGATAATGACGTCGCATCCAATCCACCCCGCTTTCACCCTACTTCCCACTCCTTCCCCTCTTCGCACTCGCGCTAATCGACGCCAAAAGCTGAACCCAATATCAAGTGACAAGTGATAAAGACGAGCATTAAAGACAAGCCCGAATATAGTTTTATTGTATACCCTGTAAATTCGACATCTATCAATTGTATAAGTTCAGCTTACAATTTGGTAAACTGTCAACTGCATTGTCTAAAAAGTTCAATAATATCGCTTGCAAATGGCTAAAATACAGGGTATCTGTAGTCGAACATTTTCGGTTGAAAATCCTAGCTATTTTCTGAAGCTATGCAAAAACTTACAAGTTAATACCCTTGTAAATATGAATGTTATGAAAGAAACTTTGAAAACTTAGGGTATCTGGCTGTCGAGCATATGTAAACATATTCAGTTGAATTTTCTTACCATTTTCTTAAAATATACACAAAATTTGAAGACAATTGCCAGGCAAATATGAATGTTATGGAAGAAACTTTAAAAACTTAGGGTATCTGGCAGTCGAGCATATGTAAACATATTCAGTTGAATTATCTTACCATTTTCTTAAAACATACACAAAATTTGAAGACAATTGCCAGGCAAATATGAATGTTATGGAAGAAACTTTGAAAACTTAGGGTATCTGGCAGTCGAGCATATGTAAACATATTCAGTTGACTTTTCTTACCATTTTCTTAAAATATACACAAAATTTGAAGTCAATTGCCTGGCAACTATGAATGTTATAAAAGAAACTTTGAAAACTTAGGGTATCTGGCTGTCGAGCATATGTAAACATATTCAGTTGAATTTTCTTACCGTTTTCTTAAAATATACACAAAATTTGAAGACAATTGCCTGGCAACTATGAATGTTATAAAAGAAACTTTGAAAACGTAGGGTATTTGATAGTCTATCAAATGGAAACATAAACATTTGAATATACTTAATATTCTTTTAAGGTTTACAAAAAATTAGAAGGGAATTAACTGGCCAATATGGAATTTATGAATGAAACCTTAAAAACTTAGGGTATTGCGCAGTCGAGCATCATATTCAAGCCCCTTTGAAGCTCAAAAAAATAGACTACAATCTCTATATTATTTAATTAGCTAAAATTTGGCTGAAAATCACATATTTTTTGCATGTCAAGCATGGAATTATTTAAAAGGTGGGGTATTTACAAGTCGAGCAGCTTTTAAGTTGTGTTTTTTTTAGGTAATAGGAAGCCCTGAGGATAATTGAATTGTCGGCAGGTGTAATGACAGGCTAAAAGGTTACGCCTCATTAGGGCAGCATCATTTGAATTTGAATTTGAATGTAAGTGAGACTTGCGCTAAGAATTTGAAGACGTCTCTACACGAATGGCCCGGAGTGTAATTGAGCTAAGTGATGCGCAAGGTGGCAAAGCAGTTCGTACAACCAATACCAATACCAATACCAATACCAATACCAATACCAATACCAATACCAATACCAATACCAATACCAATACCAATACCAATTCCCATTGAGTGATTGTCTAACCAAAAAAAAGAGAAGCGAAATTGATGCTAAATATTTATGACTCGGGTGGATTACGGACATTGACAGTGGCCGAGTGGAAAAGTGGAAAAGTGGAAAAGGATGTGGATAAAAGGGAAGTGGATGACAAAATGCACTCAAAGCACTTAAGACCCCTTTGAGCCTATAACTATGCTTTGGCAATCATCCTCAATTTTGTAGGATTTTCGAGAAATGTCAATAGATAATGTATGTTTATAAATGATTGCAAGTTTCATGATCTCTCTTCATTTGCAACTTATCCATTCACATAATGTACGACACAATGCCTATTATTGAAACTAATGCGTTTCCCTTTAATAATGACAGTCAAACTTGATGTGAAGTTCAATAAATTCACGAAAAAAAACAATCAATGAACTCACATAAGCTACAAAAGCGAAACAAGCTGATGACAGCTGACAGATATACCTCAGTAAAAGAATTATATGTGACACATATTTTTGTTGAATTAGAAATGTACAAGTGCAAGTTACAAAATTTGTGGTATGCAGTTTTATTGCTTATAGTAATAGAAAACTAAAACAAGAAAAAAAGTTTCAGAAATCTTATTTCAATACAGACAAAACTTAATCTGAATTTTTAGTTCATTATAAATAATTATATGTGATTTTTCATATTATGTTCAAATTAACGGTTTAATTAACTTAAATTTATTAAATTTGATATTATTTAGTAAAATTAATATTTAATAGACCTTACATTATCTATTAGAAAAGATTTTTGACGAAATGGCTTGGTTTTTATGTGGGAGGCTTTAAGTGGGAGGGTAATTTTTTGACCATTCTTGTTCTGTTGCCAATTTTAGATCTTTTGCTGTCTCAGACTGCCGGCAATTTTTTAAGACTATAGCGGATAGTTTATCCCACAGATCCTCAATTGAATTGGAGTCCGAACCCATTGCTGGTCCCTTTAAACTGGGATAATTGTTCAATAAAATACTCGGAACCCAGCTTTTCACAGGGTATTGGCACAATATCCTGCTGAAAGGTCCAGCCATCGCCGAAAAACTGACCACCAAACTACGCCAACTCGTCGTCCAATTACTCCTCATACATTTCGGCATTCTCTCTTGTCAATATATACCACATTGGACTCTTTCTCATACAGCAAAACGTGGCCTATACCGTTAGCGGCCAACCACTTTGACCACGCTTTTAACAGGTGCATCGATCCAGTCGCATATCTCGCCTATATCACTCAAAACGATTAGGACCGCCCAGATATAACTTTTTTTCGTCACTGGAAATAATATTGTGCCATTCCTTTTCCCAGAATTGGTATCTGTGTACGAGCTCCATGCGCGCCCTACTTTGGCAAAGTAAAAGCTTAGGTTTAGGGACCAAAGAGTATGTCTAGGATTTGGATTTTCATAGATTATTTGAATAAATTTACTCCTTGTTACATTAAGTCCCAATTACGACTTAATCTGTCCACTGCTTATTAAATCCACGGTTGCAAATCGGCAAATTTTACGTTTGTATCGGGTGTCTATATCGGTTTTCCTTGCACTGCGTGGTGTTGTTTCATGTCCACTTGGATTTTTAAGGAAATTACTTATGGTATTTTTATGACGATTGGGTCTCTTAGCAGTTTCAATATTTTTGGAACCGCTTTCAAGCATTCCAAGGATTAATCCTTGTTCATGCCCTAAAATGCTAGTTCCACGAGGCATTTTGCAAGCTCTTATACACAAAAAAGTAAAATATTGCATTTTTTAACATATATGTATGTTAACTTTTTAATAAGACACAAAATTATTGCAATTCATCCTTTTTAAAACCAACTATCGAGCAAAAGCAGTGGGCTAAATGTAAATGTCACATATACAGGCTTGTTCCGGTTTTCACTTGTTTTTTGCGAATTTCAATCCGCAAGATTTGACCGAATTTCCCTTAAAATGCCTTTACATTTCCTACGAATTACCCTCCGAATTTCCCTTCCACATTGTGTTGAGTAATTTTTTGCAGAACAGTGCTGGAAAATGTTCTAAGCGAATCAGACATTTGCGTCAAAAGAATTTTCGCCTGTTAAAATAATTATTAATTGTGTAATTTATTCATCAAATATTTATTTAATCATAAGTCAAAACATTTTTCAAAGGTAAAACCTACTTTTGTTATAACTTTTGTATATTTGAAAGCGCGGGTTGATTTCAGTGCTGGAAATGTCTCTTTGCAGAGTTGTCAATTGTTGCACAGTGTTTGTTTACATAAATAAACAGCTCTTTTTTGCATTAAATTACAAACAGTTTTGTCCAAACTTGCATTTAAAAACAAGATTTTTAATTCTTTATTTTATGCAATACATAAAAACACTTATATTGTGGTTTAAAATATGTACCAAAGTATTTGCTACTTTCTTCATATACAAGGGCAGCCCTAATAAAGTTGCCATTCATTTTCACAAATATTTGCGGAAACCAGAACAGGTCGAGCAAATCCGACAAAAATGTTAGGTTAGAGTCTTATCGATTTTGGGGTATGATGAAATAAAAATTATTTAAAAATCAAATAAAATATTTTTTTTTATCTGATAATGTAGTAATATTCCCAAAACATTGAAGTATTTTATAAATATTTTATTTTCACTTTAATTTTATGCTAAGCATGCCAAAATCATCGATTTAACCCTTCCGAATTCAAACTCACTTGCTCAATGTCACGTGAATTCAATTCGCAAGATCTTGCCGAAAGTGAAAACCGGAACAAGTGAGGGAAATTCACTTTCGCAAAATCTTGCCGAAAGTGAAAACCGGAACAGGCCTGATAATTCTTTATAACCAAATGCCAAAGGCTCGCTTACTTTTTGAGCTAACGGTAAACCGAATATGCAGATATTGGGGAAATCATAGTTGTTTATACATGACAAAATATCACTAAAACAAACTGCATTCTCAGAAATAAAGTATTTTTACCTAAAACGCGAAGAGGAGCAAAAAAAGTTTGTCACATATAATTCTTTTACTGAGGTAGTAATTAAATTGACTTGGAAGGTCAACTGGGAGTTGAACTTTCGTAGTAAAATGTGAGCATTAATGACAATTCAGTTTACTTATTTCCAAATTACAATATACTTTCAAATACGTGTATAAAAAAGTTATCTTTTTAGACCCCGTACTTTAAAAAAGTATAGGGGTCTATTAACTTTGTCACAAAAAAAAATGTGCGTAACAGGCAGAAGGAGGCGTGGCAGACCCCATAAAGTATATATATTCTTGATCAGCATCAACAGCCGAGTTGATATAGCCATGTCCGTCTGTCCGTCTGTCCGTCTGTCCGTCTGTAAGAGCGCCTAGATCTCAGAGACTATAAAAGCTAGAGACTTCAAACTTGGTATGTAGGTGCGTCTATATTGTAAGCAGATCGAGTTTGTTTTAGATTTTGGCCACGCCCCCTTAAACGCCCACAAATTAGAAAATCTTAATTATAAGGACAATTTTAAAGATAGACATTCCTTATTAAGCATAGACGAAGATATTGTTACTTTCCATGTTTGCTGAAAATTTCATCGCGATCGGATAATAAACAGAGAAGATATTGAACAACTAAATTCTCCTTTATTTGCCATACTTTAGCAGCAACAACAACAATCAATAAATACAATTAATTACTTTTGACTTACAGTCCAGTAACAATGAAATCTATTACTGGACAATAGATTTCAAAGAGCGACTGTGGCGCAACGTGTAAAGACGCCTAGTCTTTTGCTTACATTGTCAGTTGTGACAGGGGGTCGCGGGTTCAAATCCTGACACGGACAAATTTTTTTTGTTTTTAAAATCAATTTTTTTGTGTTATGTTGATATTTTATATAAGTGTTGCATTTTTATCAATTCAAAATGTTAGTATTTATTATTTGACCAATAAAATTAAGTTGTTAGCAGATGATCCCCAAATGTTTTTTTTAATTGTAGTAGTACATAAGATAGGAGTATGCAATATTAGTAATTAATTAGTAAAGTAAGAACATTTGTAAATACACATATCGATAACTGTTAATAGCATCTCTGTCAAACATATCGATAGTTCGAGATGTTCTGAGCGAGATGGCGAAATAAAGACAGTCTGAATATCGTACTTGAATAGTCTACATAATGTTATTAAATTTTAAAATGATGTTGCAGAAATCATAACTGGCAAAGAATAAATCATTGTAGTCTTAACATATCTGCATTTTGCATTTGTAAAGTTGGCTTCGGTGGCCTAAGGGGCAAAGTTCCCAGTAAATTAGCAATTAGTCGCGGGTTCAACTCCCAGCGAGAGCAAATTTTTTAATTTTTTTTTTAATATTTGCAGACTTTTTAGATCATATGTAGGTCCCGAGCTCGAATCCCGGCTTGAACAGACTTTTTTATTTTTAAGATTTATTAATGTTTTCCTGACATTTTATATTAATGTTGCAGTTACATCAATTCAATGTTAATATTTGATTTTTTTTTGGTTTATTGTTAAGAGATGTGGGAAATGCTCTTATCGCTTTCTCGCTTTCTCTAATGCTTAAATCAATTTATTTTGTGCATCTGTTAAATTTGATGATGTGCTTTAATAAATCATTTATTATATCTTTAATGTAAATTGATATATGTACGTATCCTCAATATATTTGGGCGAAAATATATATATATTAAAATACGTTAAATGTTTGTAGCGACTTATATTACATGACTTTAAGCAGTGTTTGCTTTTGCATAGTAAGTACGGGGTCTTCGACAGTCGAGTACCGCTCGACTGTAGCACCGCCGACTAGTTTTATTTAAAATATTTTTTTAAATTTAAAAGTCTTTTATTATAATATATAAATGATATATGAGAACTTGCACATCAAATTTCATAGCTCTAGCTCTTGTAATATAAAGGTAAATTGGTATGTTTTTTGAATTTAAAATTAGTTTTAAATTTAAAAGTCTTTTATTATAATATATATATCATTTATTTAGACGAGAGCTAACATATCAAATTCCATAGCTCTAGCTCTTGTAATATAAAGGACTTAAAAGTAAAAAGAAAATAAAACTTTCTAAATATTTTCTGTTTTAAAATAGAATGACAAAATACCATTAGAAATGGTTTTCGTAGGCTAGCGACCTTTCTATTTGTTTATAGGTAAGATTAGTTAGCTCGAGGTCTAAAACATGTCGACATGACACTTTATCAAGAGATGTTTTAACAGATGCCAATCTCTACCATCAGTACAGTTGTGCTGACTTGACCAGCGATCCAAGCCTAATGTCATCTTTAAGAAGCCAGAACCAGTTGTGAATTCTAAGTCGCAAAAGATACAAAAACGCTGTAATGCCGATTTACTTCTAAATTATTTTCTAAATAAAAATTATATTGGTTGCATTTTCCAACAAATGGATAATTTTTTGTTCACTTTTTAAATATCACCCAAATTTAATTAAATGTAATTAAAATTAACGTTTTCACCTACTGAGCTATGAATTAAATGGTGCTTACGAGTAATGTAGTTTAATTGTTATTTTAAAATCTAACTTTATATTTCTACTTAAGCTCTTCCTGATGACTTTAAACAAATAAATGAATAATTTGAATACTTTCATTTTAGTTTAAATAGTTTGTTTTAAACTTCTATTTAGTATGATCAATTACATTTAGAGCCCTAGATTAGTAAGATCAACAAAATGAAAATGCTTAAAGCTATAATTAATTATTATTGCTGTGTAAAATGAAATAGGGGGCATATGGACATGTCCGGATCAGGGTCATAAGGTCACTTGATGTAATTAACATGTGATTGCTGGCAGAGGAGGAGAACTCAGAGGGGAGGGGAACTTAGAAGCTTCTGCTTCTGTCACTGACAAGACAAACAAATGAAAAAAAAAGGCCACAAAATGAATGTTTGCATAGTGGCAAATCCAATTGATGTATAGAGTGTGTGTGTGTGTGTGTGTGTGTGTGTGTGTGTGTGTGTGTGTGTGTGTGTGTGTGTGTGTGTGTGTGTGTGTGTGTGTGTGTGTGTGTGAAAAAATAGCAGTATGCGTAATTTCTTGATTGAAGCGTAAAGACCTCGCTCAGGCTTAAGGCCAAGTCCAAAAGGGCCAAATTTAAACGATACACTGACAAAAAAAAATGAAAATAAGATACAAATATAATTTGACAATCAAAAACGCATCCATTTTAAAAGCCAAACTTTTTATGCACCCAAACAAATCATACATAAACATAGTTCTAAAGCAAGTTCTAAATTTCATACAAATTTAAGTCAAATTCAACCGAAAGCGATTTCTGTGGCACCCCTCAATACTTAAAAATTGTATTTATAAACATCTTAATCAAACTGTTGCAAAACTTATAATAAGTTGTTTTAAAATAATAGTAATTATGGGATTAAATCAACTGTAACTAGGGATGGCAAAAAAAATGTATTAATCGATTATAGAATCATATGATTAATTTAAGCTACGCGATTATTAATTGCAATTAATCGACGAAAAATAAAAAAAATCGATTAATCAAATGATTAATGTTTGTTATAGCTTTTAAAATATTGTGTAATGCAATGCCATTGTGTAGCAAACAAAATTAAGAACAATAATAAAATGCCCAAAAAATATAAATACAGTGGCTCACAACAGCATAAAGTATGCAGGTCAAATTTTGACATTTAAGGCTTATTTGAGCCGTTATCGTTAACGTATTTTCATCAATGGAAAGGTCATTTAATTTCCGTTTGAATGACACAAAACTTTCTTTAACCCATTAAGTAACCTTCGAAAATTTCATATTCATGTAAAAATCTACTTTTTCACATTATTTTCTCAACTTTTCACAAAAAATATTTTGATGCAGAAAATTTTGTTAAACAATTCTAAGCGTAACTGCAAAAAATTTTTCAAATATATTTTTGCTAGTATTTTTTTGGAATAAAATCTCCATGTGTGTTTCCCTGAACAAATTTTGGCAACGACGCGATTATTTGATCGAATAATCGATTAGTGTTTCAATTAATCGCAACACATTTTACGATACAATTAAATCGGCAATGGAAGCAAAATAATCGATTATTGTGTATCATATGATTAATCGTGCCATCCCTAACTGTAACTATTATGTAGCACTAGGATGTTAAAAAAAAAAATTTAATAATAACTATGGTATTCCAAAAATATAAGTCAATTCCAAACGTTTTCGAAAATTCCGTATTTTTAATCATGTAATAACTTGATTCAAGTCGATTTTTTTTCGTTTATCAGAGCTGTATACGAATTTTTTCAGTGTAATTAAATTTTTTTACAATTTAAATTTTGGCTATAATTTGAATATTTTGTTCATTTAACAAACATTTACTGAATACATATGTACTGTAAAAATACCTGCTAAAATCAAGGAATTTTAGACATGAATGCTAGTATGATTTTTTGTTCAGTGTATGGGTTAATTTAAGGGTATGCGGATGCGGATGGCTGCGAATATTGGAGGCCCATGTCTATGTCTTGTGGTCTTTGTCACAATGTCTGTCTGTCTGTCTGGCATTTATATTCATTTGGGCCATTGCTTGGGCTGTTGCCACTTATTGACTTTTTTGGGCCATGTTGACTGTGATTAATACTTGTGGCATGCCACACTACCAGTTTTCGTGTGTGTGTGCATTATTTTTAGGCACAAAAAGCAATTAAATTTTGGTATTTGCAAACAAATTACGTGGTATATCAAATTCGTTGCTTTTGTCTGTTTTGGCCGGTTTTTGCTTTTTTGAGAGGCCTTAAATGGGTTAACAATTAACCCATTGGTATGCACTTGTACTCGTACTCTTTGAATTAAGGGGGTCACCTAAGTCAAACGGCCGAATTTTAGATGTTTTTTATATTTGTTAGGGAAATTTGTTGAAAAAATTGCACAATTAATTGGAAGTTTTGAAAAATCCTTTTCGGAAAATATATTTGAATATCTAAGCTAAAGAAATATGAAAAAAAAAAACGAAAAAAGCTAGTCGGCGGTGCTACAGTCGACTGTCGGAGACCCCGTACTTATTATAAAGGTATCTCAAACAACTAAAAGATTTTCATACTAAGACTTTGTTTGGACTGATCGTTCCTATGGCAGCTATATGATATAGTAATCCGATTTCAATCAAATTTGGTCAGTATGTATGGGACCATCTTTTATGCATATTCTGTCAGTTTGGTTGAAATATCTCAAACAGCAAAAAAGTTTTCCATACTAAGTCTTGATTTTCAACTGATTGTTCCTATGGGAGCTATATGATATAGTGGTCCGGTCCAAAATCTAAAACAAACTCGATCTGCTTGCAATATAGACGAACCTACATGCCAAGTTTGGAGTCTCTAGCTCTTATAGTCTCTGAGATCTGGGCGCTCTTACAGACGGACAGACGGACGGACGGACAGACGGACATGGCTATATCGACTCGGCTGTTGATGCTGATCAAGAATCTATACACTTTATGGGGTCTGCCACGCCTCCTTCTGCCTGTTACGCACATTTTTTTTTGTGACAAAGTTAATAGACCCCTTTACTTTTTTAAAGTACGGGGTCTAAAAATAATGTCTGACCCAGAAGACCCCCTTAAGTGGCCCACTTCTATACTCGTTGTGCTTTTTCACCGCTTTTAAAAATAAATTACAGTGTACGGTCGGAGAAGAGGAGGGGGTTTGGGGAAGGGGGAGGGGTGGACAACCTGCCCCATTTGTGTTTATTATCAGCCAATTTCTGTTTTATTTTTTTTTATTTTTTTATTTACTTTTTTTGATTCTTTTGTTTTTGAAAAAACTTGTTTACAAAACTTTGTATTTAAAATTCCAACTGATTGTTGACTGTGTTCTCCCCTCATTATCTATATATGTATGCATCAATATATTCATAGATATATAGCTTGATATAGCTTCATTTCCACATACTCCACTCCATTGGATGAGAAAAAAACACAAAGAATTGAACCTGAAAAAACAGAAACAGTTGAAAAAAATACATTTGAATCTAAACATCGACAACATCGTGAAGTGAATAAAACTTTTGGAATTTCTCGAGCATGAGTTTTTGTTTTTCTTTCAAATATTTGGAAAAATCTTTGCTCATCTCATTTTGAGTTGAGTACATACTTTCATACAATATAAGTATTCGCTGTTGGATCATCTGATGGCGCTGACGTCACAACTGGGAAAGTTTTTAGAGAATCATCTGCATTTTAATTGAAAAATATCGTTATCTTAAATATGTGCTGTTTATACCCTGTAAAATACAAAAAACAAAAATCGAAATGGATATCAAAATAAACAGTTTTTAAGTGGCTCAAATGTCAAGGAGACATCTAGAAGCTAAATAAAATAAAATAAATTAAAAATTAAATCTTAATTTTCAATCCATGCATTTGATGACAATATCAAATTTCATAAAATAGATTTACAGAAACATTTTTAGAGATAATCTGTTCATTTTTGGTTGAATAAGAAATAATTATATCATCCTTATATCCTGAAAATTTCATAAAGATCCCAAAAGAAATATTAAAGTTACGGTTAAAATAACTGAGCAATAAAAATGTAAGAAAAAGTATTTCTTTATTTTAGTTTTAGACTCGTTTTTCGTATTTCAAATTAATTTTTACATATCTCACAATAATTTTAAAAAATTTAAAGTGGAAATATCATTTAGTTCGAATAGTTTACAAAGATCTTAATGTGTTTTCAAGTTGAATTGTAAATATTTTAAGCATGGAAAATTTATTTTGAAATATGCAATGATTTCTATAATACTTATTATTACTTAGTTATTATAACTAACAGATTTCTCAGCTAGAAAACTTAAAACAATGTTGCTTAAAGTTGAAAGCAAATGTATGGCATACCCTGTTAATTCCGTACAACACTACAGGGTATGCATTCAAAGATGCGTTCTTTGTTCGCAACTATGTAGCACCTATTTGGGCTAACAGACCACAAAATACAGTAAAGGAAACAAAAATAGGAACGAGAGTCATTTGAACATTTCAAACAAGTTTTTAATAATAATATACAGTCGAACTTCCCTAACTCGAATCACCATTATCCACGAAAAAAGTTCGAGTTAGGGAGACTTCGAGTTAGGGAAGTAGAATTGTATGTAATTTGCCTAGTATTGCCACTCGATTTTGTTCGAGTTAGAGAGACTTCGAGTTAGGGAAGTTCGAGTTAGGGAAGTTCGACTGTATAGTATTTTGTTACATTTTAAAACATTGCTAAATAGGAATGAAGTAAAAATTATGAAACTTCAAATTTGAAAAAAACAAGACTTAATGTTCGTTTCTATTATTTTTTCCATTAGCTACACTACTGGCCAAATTAATAAGTACACTCTATTTTTTAATAGACAAGCTATTGTAAGTCAAGTCTTTGCAGTAAAAAAAATATATTTGGAAAGGTCATCTAAATTCCGTTTGAATGATGCATAACTTTCCTTAACCCATTAAGTAGTTACTCATTGAAATATTCAAATTTTAAAAAACGTCATTTTGAAAACTTTTTTCCTCGATTTTTAAAAAAAAATGTTGGGATGCAAAAACATTCTTCAAACAATTTAAGGAATGACTGCAAAAAAAAATTTTCAAAAATCTTTTCGCTTATATTTTTTATAAATTTTTGAAAACTGCTTAACAGGCACTTATTCGTAATTTTCATACAATAAGTGCCTGTTAAGCAGCTTTCAAAAATTTATAAAAAATATAAGCGAAAAGATTTTTGAAAATTTGATTATTTTGTTTATTAAAAAAAAAGAATGTACTTATTATTTTGGCCAGTAGTGTATATATAAAAATTTTACACAGTATACGTTGGGCTAGAAGACAACCCAATGAACAGGTCGACCCATCGACCAATAATTATATACGAAAATTCTACAAGTTGTTTACATGGCCAGACCCAAAAAAAAGAAAGAGAAATTGCAAATCGACCCGATAACATTTACCGCAACTATTTCTGTGAATGTGTGTGTCTCTTTCTGTAGGTATTGGTTTTGGTTGAATCGTTTTTGGCTTATTCTTTATAGGTCGGGTGCTATTTGCGGGCGCGTTTTAATTATTTGAAATGGACATAAACAATTGCAGGGCAATTGACCGAATGTTGTGAAGTGTATTTGTTTTTTTTTTTTCTTCTGGCCAAGTTTATTTGAGGGTTGGCCGCCCAAGACGTCTGC
Organism: Drosophila recens; assembly: GCA_037043495.1. Lineage (NCBI taxonomy): Eukaryota > Metazoa > Arthropoda > Insecta > Diptera > Drosophilidae > Drosophila > Drosophila recens. The sequence goes on along the minus strand of JBAMBJ010001110.1, from coordinate 28,803 downwards.
GTGTTTCGGTTGCGGTTTCGGTTGCCAAGGCTTTTATGTGTCAAAGTTCTTGTTTAAGGCTGCGCGCACACTGCGAGCTGAAAGCGGAGCTTACAGCTGAGCTTATAGGCGAGCTGAAAAGTTCAGAACAAATCTAATAGATAAGCTCAGCTTTCAGTGTGTGCACGCTCATACAAGCAGTGTGTTTGTTTTTTTTTCGAGCTGATAAGTTCAGCTGAAACCTCCGCTTTCAGCTCCCAGTGTGCGCGCAGCCTAAGAGCTCAAGTTGTGTGTGTGGCAAAGGCAAAGGCCTAATGCTTACTTACTTGCACTTTCTTTCCCTCCCTGACTCTCTCTCTCTCTCTGTCTCTGTCTTTGTCTTTCTCTTAGCCCGGCTAACTCATCAATCAAAGCGTCGCGTTGCCAACCAAACATTTCAATTTGCTGGCAAATGTGTTGACAAACGTCCTCAGGACACAAAACCCACGACTCGGAGTTGAGTCTTGTTTACACGCTTTTCCGCCTGCTCCATCTTTCCCTCTCTCTCTCTCTCTTTTTATGCCCTGTGCGGGTATATTAAGTTTGTTAAAAGTATGTAATGGGCATAAGGGGTATATATTCTTGATCAGCATCAACTGCCAAGTCGATATACCGGTATAAACGAGAAGCATCAATTCAGTCAGTGCATTAGTCTAATGCCATTCCTGGATTGGTCAACAATTTTTTTCGTTTTTTTTTTTTTTAATTATTTTTACTTTTAATAAATTTTTCAAATTAAAAGATATTGCGCAAATTGTTTTTAAGAGCCGTGATGTCCAAAATGTCAAAAGCCTCTCCCATCGGATAGGAGCTCACAATTCTGCCGGCGCACAGTGTAAGATTTTCCCAATCTAGGGGGTCTTAATTCAATAGCAGTCGCAATTTTAAAGCTATCGAGAGCATTTTTTTTAACACACAAATCGTCATAAAAAGAAAACAAGTTTTTTGATTAGAAAAGTATAAGGTTAGTACTTTTTGTTTTTATTTCAACTCAAAGTTTAAAAAAAGATTAGACGGTATAACTTTTTGCAAATTTAATCAGAAGCGGAATTTGAATTAATGTTGAATGTTTCGTTCGCACATTTATTTCACATATTCTTCAGTCCGATGTAGTTTAGTTTTATTTCTAATAATTTTAATAATTCATTTAACAAATTTATGTTATTTGCTATGAAAATTCGATCATGAATATTACAATTCAAAATTCAAAATTAAACATAAGAAAATTAATTTCAAAGCTAAAAATTGAAAATTAAAAATCAGTTTTTCTATTTCGGCTTACCGAGTTTCGGTTTAAAGGTTTCCGGTCAAATGAAAATTCATTTTTTCGGTTACGGTTTCAGTTACAGTCTTAAATTTCTATCGGTTTTTACCGGTTAAAGGTTACGGTTTCGGCTAGGGTTTTAATCCCTGCTTTCATTAAATTTTTTCGAGTGTACAGCAGTAAAACGTTTCGTGGACTTCGTGTTTCGCTGCAATGTTTGATTGTGTGCGTTTGGATACAACTGTTCCTGAGATATCGTAATAGAATTCGCAGCGTGTCACACTTACATACACAGAAAAAAAAATCCGGGATATTTAGCTCGAATTCAATCCGAAACGATGTCAGAAGTGGGGTAATCTCGGATTTGCTTAAACCAAGTTTGAAATACTTGATTTTTTCAATCCTGAATTCAATCCTGAAATTCTTAAATTCACAATAAAAAAAAAAAATGATTTTTGTTACATTTAAAATTTTTTTTTAATTATTTTTTTTTAAGATTTTTCTTTTTAATTTAATTTTTTATAATTTTTTAAAAAAATTTTTTTTTTTACAATTTTTTTTTTTTTAATTTTTTTTAATATTTTATTTTTAACATTTTTTATTTAAATTTTTTTTTAAACATTTATTATTTATTGTTTTTTTTTTTACTGAAGGGAATGTTTGACTGTAATTGACTATTGACTGGGGGAATCGAACCCAGGTTTTTTTCAAACAGGTCGGCGACTCTAACTACTGAGCCACCGGACCAGTTGAAATGAGAGAGGCCGAGAGAGAATCAAGTAATTTGGGCTTATTTTCCCATTTTAATCCCGATATAGACTTGATTGTTCAGCTTAATCCTGGAAACATACTTAAAAAATGCAGGCTTAAATCAAGTATTTTAGGCTTGATTTTAGAACGGCATTTTTTTTTCTGTGTAGGCACAGGGTATCTAGCTGTCGAGTGCACTCTGCACTGTGCCGCTTGCTATCTCCGTCTCTGTCTGCCGCACATTAGCAACACGTGTCTGGTTCTTACCCCGCGCAGTTTGCACTTAATTACACTTTTATGGAGTCATCGTCGCCTTTCGTTGTCCTTTTCATCCTGGCTGCAATTGTTTTGTTTTGTAGTTGCAATCCTCCTTTGACTTTGCCTTTCATTGCTGCCGTCACTGAGTTATGAGCTGATGCAATTTCTCTTTCTCCAGCTTCCATTCTTGGCTGCCTTTCAACTTTCCTTTCCTTTCCACTTCTCCGTGTTGTTATTTATTCACATTAACCTTGTCTTTCGCCATTGCAATAACCGCACTCAGTCCTGTATCTTGTATCTTGTATCTTATATCTTGGCAACTGTTTTCGCCTTGTTGTGCTCTTCTATTCATATAAAATCCGCTTTGCCTTTTAATACTTATTTTTATATTTCTTTCTATAGAGCATCATCTTATCATAGATTAGAACTCTCCCACAGCACTTGTGTAGTTTTCTCAATAACTTTCTTAATTAGGCAACTTTTCCTATGAAATTTAGAAATGCTTAAAGATACATTTACAAATATTGGCAACTCATCTGTAAGTTTGTGGCTCTAATAATTAATTAACAAATAAAAATAAATAATTAGTCGATAGTCGGGAGCACTTAACAACATTAACAACAACAACAACCCTATTAGAGTCTACCTAAGTTGGGAGCAGCCGCTGCTCCCGGAGCCACTGCGTGCCCACCGCTGATTTAAATATCTTATATAAATTTCTTCCATCACTAAACTTACTTACTTAAGGCCCTATTCTCCTTAAGCTTGCTGTTTTTGGACTTTTTTTGAAAAAATTCTCATTTGAAAACGCAAAAAGATATTTGATATTTTTTTTTATTGAATTAGTAATGAATGAAAGAAAATAAAAAAATTGTTTTGCCTCGATACGAGGGCTGTTCAAAAAGTAATGAGACTTCAAAGTTGGTGGTGCAAAAAAAAGGTGTCGTCACGGCGGCCACGATTCCGGGTCTCGGAGCGTCGGAAATGAAAAAAAAAAAAACGGGGTTATGATCAGCATAGATGTAATTCTGGCCCGAAGTAAAATAAAAATTTTGCGATTTTTTTTGACAAAATGGCGGCCACTTGAAACTGACAAATCGATTTGGACCCATTTTTTTGTAGCTTAGTGTAAAAAAAATAGCAAAAAAAAATCGCAAAATTTTTATTTTACTACGGGCCAGAATGGTGACAATTCTACGTCGATTAAACTTTGTTTCATCCAAATCGGTTCAGTAGAACTGGCGGAATCGTGGCCGCCAGCTCGAAAAACGTGGTTTCGAGATAAACGCGTTCAAAGTTTTGACTCCACGTGCATTAACATTAACATTGCTGGACAAAAAAGGCCATAACTCCTAAAGTATTTCGAATTTCCAAAAACCCTTTTAGGGTTATATTCTTAAATGTCCAAGCTATAAAAAAATGCAAAAAAAAAAAGTCGAAAACAATTTTTTGCTGAAAGAGAATAGGGCCTTAAGAAAAACAAATGCAAGAAATTCTTTACAAACCCTTAAAAATGTTATATTTTGACTTTAAATAAGAAAATAATAGCTTATTATATATATTATATTTGGAAAGGTCGTTTAAATTCCGATTGAAAGACACAAAACTTTCCTTAACCCGTTCATTTTAGATTTTTCACAAAAAATATTTTAATGCAAAAAAATTCTTGGAAGAATTCTAAGAGTAACTGCAAAACAAAATTTTCAAAAATATTTTTGAGCTTAATCTTAATCTTAATTTAAAGGCAAACAAATTTGTTCCATCATTAAACACATATTTTTGAAAAATATTTCATAGTTTTATTTGATTTATTTCAACAATTGTTTTTTCACTTTTAATTTTTAGTAAAATTTTCAAGCATTTCTATGTCAAGTTCTTTTCATTTACAGGGTATGCAAAAGTCGACTCTTCAGCTCATACATTTTGCTTCCACCAAAGCATAATTTGATTTGTTTGTTATTGTCGCTTATTTTGTGCAACTTTTCATTTGTCTTGTTTACCACATGAAAAGCTCATTTGTTTTTTAATTTTAATGATATCTTACAAAAATACTGAACTCCTTGTTTAAGAATCTATAAAATGTACACACAATTCTATACTTTATTCTATTCGCTTGACTCTGAGATATTTATAGCTTTGATAGGATTTCATATTTCGATAGTTTTTCAACTCTTGCTTGAACCAAAGCAAATTATTTTGTATCAGATAAAATTTTGATTTTTGACATTGTCTGAACTAACAGGATATAAATATGTTTTTCAGTTGATTAATTATACCCTTTGCACATAAACCTAGTAATATGGGGCATATTGAATTATGAAATATATCTCACAGAGAAAATTATATCTTTGACTGTCTGTGTTTTAATGATAAACAAAAATCGAATGGATAATACGATTTTAAATGAAAAAAAAAAATGGCAAAATGTTTAATTTCAAAAATGTTTTATGCGTGTTTAATTTATTTTATAAACACTATTATTATTAAAAGAGATAAGCTTTGAGAACTTGTCGTTTCGTCATCGCGAACGCGACAAAAAATCGAAGTCGTTTTTGACTTCAACTTGAAAAATGCGAAAGTCAGCGAAACGTGGCGAGTAATTTAGAAGAAATTACTCTTAAACCATAGTAAAATAATGTAGTTTTCCATTTGTGGTAATTATTTTGATATACAACTATTATTTTATTTATTTTACAAGTTTTACGACATTGCGAACGTGACAAGATTTTTACCTAGTTTGTGCTATGAATTTGTTCATCAAATTTAATTTGATATATCGAATACAGCTTGTAAAACTTGTTTTAAATTAAACATTCAATATATTTCTATGTATTAAATTTGGTTTTTGCTACAATCTTCCTATTTTACTTAGTGTAATCGTGAGAACTCAAATGATCTAATTTGGAAATACATTTTAAGAAAATGGGCAAAAATACAGGAAAAATGAATTCGTTCCAATGTAGAATCTATATGATCACCCTAGTAAGTTTTTCCTAGAGTATATTGCTTAAATAAATAACTTGAATACCTTTTTGGAACAAAGTTTCTCAAGATGAGTGAGTTTTTGACAAATGTTACGTTTTCGGGCGAGTTGAACCATTTTCTGAAAATGCCCATATATAATCTCAAAATTATTGTTTTCAATGTCAACTAAAATATATCTGAATGCATAAATATGTATTTCATTCTTAGAATTCAAGGGTGTTCTCCTAGTCTATCTTCGTGTTTCTTTACCAGTTTTTTGCTGCTGTTTAATTTAATTTGATTTCCTTCATTTCTCGTTCTTTGTTTTGTTGGTGCCGTTATTGTTGCACTGTGTCTGATTTACATTTATTTGTTTACCTTTTGCTGTTTTTTATTATTATCACGTTGAAATTCGCATTCCCATTTGGTCGAGCAGCTGTCAGCGCAGCTATCAGAAAGTCACCCACATTGATGGCTTATCGATGATGCGCAAAGTGCCACGCCCTCACGCCCTCACGCCCCCTTCCGCCCACTAGCCTCTTTAATTTACAGTAAAAACTAGTCGGCGGTGCTACAGTCGAGCGGTACTCGACTGTCGGAGACCCCGTACTTATTATAAAGATATCTCAAACAACAAAAAGATTTTCATACTAAGACTTTATTTGGACTGATCGTTCCTATGGCAGCTATATGATATAGTAATCCGATTTCAATCAAATTTGGTCAGAATGTATAGGACCATCTTTTATGCATATTCTGTCAGTTTGGTTGAAATATCTCAAACAGCAAAAAGTTTTCCATACTAAGACTTGATTTTCAACTGATTGTTCCTATGGGAGCTATATGATATAGTAATCCGATTTCAATCAAATTTGGTCAGAATGTATAGGACCATCTTTTATGCATATTCTGTCAGTTTGGTTGAAATATCTCAAACAGCAAAAAAGTTTTCCATACTAAGACTTGATTTTCAACTGATTGTTCCTATGGGAGCTATATGATATAGTAATCCGATTTCAATCAAATTTGGTCAGAATGTATAGGACCATTTTTTATGCATATTCTGTCAGTTTGGTTGAAATATCTCAAACAACAAAAAAGTTTTCCATACTAAGACTTGATTTTCGACTGATTGTTCCTATGGCAGCTATATGATATAGTGGTCCGATCCAAAATCTAAAACAAACTCGATCTGCTCTTAATATAGACGAACCTACATGCCAAGTTTGGAGTCTCTAGCTCTTATAGTCTCTGAGATCTGGGCGCTCTTACAGACGGACAGACGGACGGACGGACAGACGGACATGGCTATATCGACTCGGCTGTTGATGCTGATCAAGAATATATATACTTTATGGGGTCTGCCACGCCTCCTTCTGCCTGTTACGCACATTTTTTTTGTGACAAAGTTAATAGACCCCTTTAATTTTTTAAAGTACGGGGTCTAAAAAACTTGTCCTTTTGAAGCATTTCACAGACCATTGAGCCATGGCCCAAATGTACTGTGCATAATTTTTATTACACGCAATTTTTATTGCATATTTTACATATTTCACAAATTGCGATTCATTCACTTTCCAATGCCCCCCAAAAACATTCATTCCATACTTGTGCCAATCAACATTCCCATGTCCATATCCATATTCATATCTAGTTATATCTACATATATCCGTATCCATATCCAATATTATTTCTGCCAAAATGCATCGTAAAAAGTGCTCGGCATTAAATGCAATCGTTAATAAAAGTGATAAATGTTTCAATATATGTCGAGTGCCTTTGGAATGGAAACTGAAACGATAAGCGAGTCAGTTTCACTTAATTGGTTCCATATCTGATATCGTTATAGATATTGTTATAACTCCCAATAACTCCATAAGAACTACATTTATTTTATTTGTTTTTGTAAATATTTTCATTCAAAATATTCAATTTCTTGAGATTCTTTCGATTATTCTTAGATACTATCTTTAACTTTATTAAATTTTTAAATTACACTTAATTTGTTTAAGCGTAAGTTTCTAAAGATTCTTTTGTCAACAGTGAATTATAAAAACACTACGATTATTTCCAAAAATAATCGAATTGATTATTAATTCTAATCGAAATGAACAATATTATTTTTGTTAGTCAGTTAATTTCACAAATTATTTAATTTTTATTACAATACCACTTTGAGCTCATTTGGTATATTTATTAACTTTCCAATTTAACTTCTTTTAAATCGAACCCATTCTTCTTTACCAACCAACTGCATTAATCAATCCACCCCACATTGGGCGGAATTGCCCGTTTTTTTGGCAAAAAGTCTAAATTCTATTTTATAATATTTTTATGGGTATAATATTTTTTCCAGTATGTAATTGTCCCTCCTCATCGAAAACAATAAATTTAAATTTTATTATGCAACACTCGTTTAACACCAGCCCTTCAAACTCAGCTGTTTGAGCCATGCGGTGTCTGCATGTGGTCCGATTTGAAAATTTCATATTTGTTTGTCAGTCTCCCATTTTTAAACGGTTTGAAGAATCTAAATAGTTTAAAATGGAAAATAGTCACCAAGGTGTGTAGAAAAGAGTTGTATATGTGTTTTATTATATGTGCTTTTGTTTCGTTATGTTTTCAATGTTATTAATAAACCATAATTTTTGTCGAATCTAACCTCAATATAGATGTGTTTCGTGGAGTATATCTAGCAAGATAAACGTGGATTATAAAAAGTGCTTATGTGGTAGTATGCGTTATTATGTATATATTTATGTAGAGTTTAAATCATAAGCGGAATTTTGCGGTTTTTCGAAATACTCCAGTAGAAGTTGGTGTGTTTTTATGCTTGAAAATTGGATATTTCCCAGGTGTTAGATGGGGAGGGGCGTAGGAACATGGTCAAATGAAAAAACCAAGAAAATTATAAATTCTAGTTTAGTCTGATTAGCAATCATGCAAAGTTTGAAATATTTTCCTTTATATTAAAGCTTTTAAAAAAAAAATATACATTTTTCAATGAGTCGTGGAAAAAGCGAAAAGGAGGTCCATTTTTTTTAAGGTCAACTAAAAAACCGAAAAAATTATAAATTGTACTTTAGCCTAACTAAGATTCATGCCAAGTTTCAAGTCTCTTGCTTTACATTACGATTTTGTATAAATATATTACACTTTTTTTTCATAGTCGTAGTGGGAGGGGGAGGTGAAAGCATGGTCCAAATCTAAAAAAAAAAAATTCAAAATTCACAAATAATATGAATAGGAAATTCTCCAAGTTTCAAGTTTCTAGCTTTAAGATTAGAGTTTTTGCCAAAAAACGGGCGATTCCGCCCAATGTGCACCCCTTGCTCGATCTCTTTTAATTGGCTCAAATGCTTTTAGCCAGCCACTTGTTTTGGCCCACTTGTAATGAGTTTTATTAGAGGCAAATACTTTGCCTCGCTGCGGCCTAAAATTGTTAATCAAATCGGAAGCACTTTTAGTTTTAGTTTTCAGCCTGTCCACAGCTCATCGAGCTGCGTTCTAAATATTGAATATTTTGCGAACTGCGTTTCGTCTCTGCTTTTAGGCAAATCAATAATTTTTGATATTTTACTACGCGTATTGTAATTATTATTGTATTTGGCCTTGAGACGCAGAGATTGGCAGCGTTTTTGATCGCATATATACAATAGACTCAACGAATTTTGTGTATTTTATTCTATATAACTAGATTGGAATGTCCAAATATTACAATACAATACTATATAGTTTGTGTACCTAATACTGCTGGGCATGGAGTAGGTCGAGGTGATGGCTGAAAAGCCAATAACTTAAATAACTGATGCACACTTGCCTCAAAAGGATAAAAGAAAATTTAAAAAAAAATTGTGTTTCGCCTAATTGGGAAAAATAATGTATTAAAATAAAATGCATAAGCTCATTGGATAATAATAAAATTATTCCCAATGCAAAATAAGAAAATATTGTTTTTAAAGGTTCTTTTGGTATAATTTCTAAGCTTTTTGAAAACTGGTACGAGTATCTCCAGAATCTGAAAAGCGACATTCGTACGTCTTTAAATGTAAAAAAAATGGCAAAAATTAACACTTTCAAAAATATTCTTTTTTACGTGTTTAATGCATTTTATCAACACTATTTTTATGACAAAACACAAGCTTTGAGAACTTGTCGTTTTCGATTTATTTCTAAATGGAAGTTATTTTTAACATCATCTTGAAAAATGCGAAAGTCAGCGAAATGTTGCGAGTAATTTGGAAGAAAATACTTTTAAACCATAGTAAAATAATGTAGTTTTCCATTTGTGGTAATTATTTTGATATACAACTATTATTTTATTTATTTTACAAGGTTTACGACATCGCGAACGTGACAAGATTTCTACCTAGTTTGTGCAATGAATTTGTTTATCAAATTTTATTTGATTTATTGAAAACAGCTTGTAAAACTTGTTTAAATTTGAGCATTGAATATATTTCTATATATTAAAATGGTTCATGTTACAATCTTACTATTTTACTTAGTGTAATCGTTGGAATACTAACGGTCCATTTTGAAAAAACATTTTTAAGAAAATTTACAAAAATATAGAAAAAGTGAATTTATTCCCATGTAGAATCGATATGCTCACCCTAGTGAGTTTTTCCTTACGTACAGTGGCTCACAGCTTATTTCAACCAGCACCAAAAGCAACTTTACTCAAAAGCGTCAATTACAACTAACTAAAAAAAAAACCTTAAAAAATAGTATTTACAGAAAACTAATGTAAATACTCAAAAATTCTAAAAATGACCATTTTTACCCATTTTTCCTCATTTTCATGCAAAAAGTGCCTTTTTTGCAGTTTTCAAAATATTATAAAAAATACTTTCAAAAATATTTTTGAAAATTTTTTTTTGCAGACACTATTAAAATTCTTTGAACGAATTTTTTGCATTCCAACATTTTTTGGAAAAAATCGAGGGTAAAAGTTGAAAAAGTGGATTTTTACGAAAACTCAAATGATTTCGAATATTTTCAATATTTTCAAATTATGAGTTGATATAACATTAGTTTTCTGTAAATGAAGGTGAAACTTCTGTGGAATTGCCCAAATACACATGTATAAATTCACTAATATTTTATCTCTCTCTCTCTCTTTTGACAGTAGGTCTAAGCCTTTGTGTTCTGCTCTCGCTGGCGACTATGTCCCTGACAAGCATAACAAAAAGTCTGGAGCTCTCAAAGTACACAATTAAATTAAATACAATACAAAGTAATACAGTTTATATGCTGGGCATTGGGAATGGAGATGGAAATGGAGCTGAAAATGGAGCTGGCAATGGCGATGGAGCTGGAAATGCAGTTGCGACTCTAAATCGAGATGAAGAATTGGATGAGAAGGAATCGGCGATATTATTGCCTGATGATAAAGACAATTGTCCGGCGGGCTATTTCCATTGCAATACGACGGCTCAGTGTGTGCCACAACGGGCGAACTGTGACGGGAGTGTGGACTGTGACGACGGCTCCGACGAGTGGAACTGTGTGAACGAGGTGGACGCCAAGTACTGGGATCACCTGTTCCGCAAGAACCCCTTTGGTCGCCAGGGCATGGATGACATACCAGTTGGCAAGTGCTGTAAGTATTCAGTTGTTCTCTTTTCATAATAATAATAATAACGAGCGGTACTCGACTGTCGGAGACCCCGTACTTATTATAAAGATATCTCAAACAACAAAAACATTTTCATACTAAGACTTTATTTGGACTGATCGTTCCTATGGCAGCTATGTATATGATATAGTAGTTCGATTCCAGATTTTCCAAATTTGGTCAGTATGTATGGAACCATCTTTTATGTATGTTCTGTCAGTTTGGTTGAAATATCTCAAACAGCAAAAATCATACCCAGACTTGATTTTCAACTGATTGTTCCTATGGGAGCTATATGATATAGTGGTCCAATCCAAAATCTAAAACAAACTCGATCTGTTTGCAATATAGACGAACCTACATACCAAGTTTGGAGTCTCTAGCTCTTATAGTCTCTGAGATCTAGGCGCTCTTACAGACGGACAGACGGACGGGACATGGCTATATCGACTCGGCTGTTGATGCTGATCAAGAATATTATACTTTATGGGGTCTGCCACGCCTTCTTCTGCCTGTTACGCACACTTTTTTGTGACAAAGTTAATAGACCCCTTTACTTTTTTAAAGTACGGGGTCTAAAAATGACAAGCGGGAAAGCCTATGGTCTGATTTCCAACTACAGGATACTCGTTATTTAGTTAAAAAAATACTTTAAGGCACTTATATTGCTTGAAACTCAAAGCAGCCATTACCACCTTTCTATCTTTTTTTTTAAATTCTATATAAGTACGAATGTCGAAAAATATTACTCAGAATACGAAAATTCGGAAAAAAAAAATAGGAATCCAAAATTAGAAGTCCAAAATTAGGATTCGAATAATTAGGAATTCAAAATTACGTATCCGAAATTCGGAATACAGTCATTGGGAATCCAAAATTGGGAAAGCAAAAATTGGGTAGACAAAAGTTGGGAAAACAAAAATTAGGATAACAAAAATTGGGAAAACAAAAATTAAAAAAAACCGAAATCAAAAATACTTTATTCAAAATCGCGCCATTAATTTCGGCTATTTCCTTTAAGCAAAAAGACAACATTTGTCGAACCATTTATTTCAAAATCAGGACTTTGATTGCCAGCGCATGTGATATTTATTCGAACCATTTATTTCCAGATCTACATGTTTTGAGCATATTTCTCAGTGTTGGTAGCAATGCAATAGTTTGATCATTAGCTTCTTCCGAGATGCCACAGATTCTCGAGAGATTTAATTTTTTTAGCATTTTCACCAACCTTTTCGAAGTAGGCTGCTAAGGGTTGACACATTCTCAGATTAAATAACCCAAGGGTCTGTTTAGCAACTGTTTTAAGTTTTTCATTGCAGAACAAAAAGTTTTTCATTTTTTTTCTTTTTTAATCTATATAATTTAATTCATTTATAAAATAATTGACTTTGTTCAGCTACAAAAAATTTAAAAGCAATTGGCGCGATAAAATAAAAGTTACTCGACAGCTCTCGCAACTGTCTGCCATTAGTCTGGCGGTCTTTAGCGGTAGTTTATTTCGCGTAAAATTATTCTGCGAATTGACCTGCACAGCGAAACGAAATTGAGGTGAATTTCAAGCGAAATCGATTTCTGTGGCATCCCTGTATGATTCCAAATTTTTCTATCCAATTTTGGATTCATAAAATTATATTCTTGTTTTTTTTTTCTTCTTTTATAAAATTCCTTAAAAAAATTTCGGAATTCGTATGAGGAACTCTTTATTTAATTTAGTAAGATAATAGCTAATAATAGTTGTTAACGTTAATTAGCCTAATAGTTCTAATATTCTAAAAACTGGCTCTTATAGTCTCTGAGTTCTAGGATCTCACAAGGACGGCCAGACGGACATGGCTATATCGACTCGGCAAAAATATATATACTTTATAGGGTCGGAGATGCTTCCTTATCCCTGTTACATGCATTGCAACGAATACAATATACCCTTTCGCTTATTTTTTAAGTAACGGGTATAAAAAAGTAAAACAGTTAAACAAGGTCAAAGTAATTAAGGCGCCGTCGTTATGGGCAATTGCGACTGTGCAAGTGGCGCCAACTGGCGGACGGTAGCCCAAGTACCCAACCATTGATTCGCATGTAAATTTTGCCAGTTTTCTTCATTCAAACACGCAGTTTAATAGACGTCACAATTATTCGCAACGTGAATATCAAATATAACGAGCTAGCCACAGTGAATATTCGTTAATGTGCACCTACACTCCCTCTCCCTCTCTCACACACTCTCTCTCTCTCTAACACTCTATCCTTTTCTACTTTTCTCTTTTAGCCTGGATCAATGCCAACTTCAGTTGCCCTTGTCGGGGCTATGAGATTTTGTGCCGTTTTCAGCAGCTCACGGCGCTGCCACTGCATCTACCCAGCAACAGTCTGGTAACGCTGTAAGTACTAAAACCTACAAAATGCTAAGAAAACTGGCTAAAAATATGGTGAAAACATTTTACAAATTTCTCTGCTCTTCTCATTTTTATTGAGAATCAAGTTTAAGATCGAAATGTTAATACCAAAAAAATCGGATAGTAATACAGATATATCGAAATTTATCAAAATAAAAGTTTTGGAATGCAGAATTCAAATTGCAAGTTTTTAGCTTTTGAAGGCATATATGAATAAATAGAAATAAAGTACAATTTTTCAAATTAATAAAATTTTAATACAAATTTAATTATAGGTAAAACAATAATAACGTATAAAGTCCACAAGAAATCGGTTAATTTTACTTATTTGAAGTTATGACAGTGCGAAGTATAAAAATTAGTCTTGTAAAATGTAAAAAGAAACGATCTGTCGATTAATCGGGAAATAATTCCGATATATCAAGTTTTGCCAAAAATAAATTTTGAAATGCAGATTCAAAATTTAAAGGTTTCAGTTTTTGAAAAGTGTCAAGGGTTATATGAATTAAAAAATAAATTGGACAGTGTTGGAAAATAAGGTAAAACAATTATAAAATTGAAGAAAAATTCGCTAAAGTTTCGACAAAGTTATAAGTGATAAGGAGAAGTGTAATATTAGTGATGTAAATTGCTGTTATTGAGTTTATTGAAAATTATTTATTAAAATTGATTTAATCGATTTATCGAGTCATCGTCTTGAAAATAATCGAATCAAAGTATCTTCTTTATAAAAATCATTGGTTGAGAGGTTTTTGAGATGTTTTCTTACCAACAATCAACTGTACATATTATGAGCATTTTCTTGCAGTGTATACGTTATAAAACAGGCAATATTTATGCCATGATACCTTTAAATACATATGAATGTGTAAATAAATGTAAATAAATATTTATTTTAAGAAAAGGTTTTCAATTTTATACCATCAACTTAAACATTGAGCATTTTCTCGCAGTGTATGCTTTTTGAGCATAAATCATGATACTTTTGATTATTTGTAAAGAACTCGTAAACAAATGCTTATAATTATTTGAAAGAAAGGTTAACTTAAATACACTGGGCATTTTCTCGCAGTGCAGTCTATTTATAACTGTGCATATTTAACTCATTAGACTATTGATTGTTTGTTTGTTTGTTTGCAATGAACTTGTTATCATACCATGTATACTTACATTTTAATTGTCTTTTCCTTATAGAGACCTGACGGGCAACAGCTTTGACATCATCGATGAAACCTTTTTCAGTGCGATGCCCGAGGTGGAGAGTCTGTAAGTTGAGTAACATCTGGTGACCAGTGATGCCAATTATTTTCCAGAAAACAGCGAAAATAAGCTGAAAAACTAAGTAAAAAATTAACTAGTCGGCGGTGCTACAGTCGAGCGGTACTCGACTGTCGGAGACCCCGTACTTATTATAAAGATATCACAAACAACAAAAAGATTTTCATACTAAGACTTTATTTGGACTGATCGTTCCTATGGCAGCTATATGATATAGTAATCCGATTTCAATCAAATTTAGTCAGAATGTATGGGACCATCTTTTATGCATATTCTGTCAGTTTGGTTGAAATATCTCAAACAGCAAAAAAGTTTTCCATACTAAGACTTGATTTTCAACTGATTGTTCCTATGGGAGCTATATGATATAGTGGTCCGGTCCAAAATCTAAAACAAACTCGATATGCTTGCAATATAGACGAACCTACATACAAAGTTTGGAGTCTCTAGCTCTTATAGTCTCTGAGATCTAGGCGCTCTTACAGACGGACGGACGGACGGACGGACAGACAGACATGGCTATATCAACTCGGCTGTTGATGCTGATTAAGAATCTATATACTTTATGGGGTCTGCCACGCCTCCTTCTGCCTGTTACGCACATTTTTTTTGTGACAAAGTTAATAGACCCCTTTACTTTTTTAAAGTACTGGGTCTAAAAAGACAGACAAACAGGTCAATATACCAGGGACCTTAAATAAATATTATTTATGGACATCGAAATAAAAAGTTAACACCAAAATCTTAACTTTTTCTCAATCTCTGCATTTGATTTTAAAATTAATGATTTTTATCTTTTTCTTAACTGATAATCATTATTTTTGAGTAATTTTATAAACTTAGACCGTTATTATTATTTTTGGTCCAATTATAAGGATATTAAATAATATTGGTAAAAAATGTAACACAGAAGCTGTAAATTAAATAGAGTTTTACTGTTGAGTTTCATTTTGAGCGAGAAAAATAAAAATCATTAACAATCATTATTTTTGAGCTTTTTTTTTTAAGTTTTTAAAAGTTTCTCAAAAATAATGATTATCAGGGAAGAAAAGTGTTTAAAATTAAAATATAATAATTATCAAGTAATTTTTATAATATAACTTAAAATAATTATGGTCCCTGCAATATACAGTCGACGGCATAAGT
The DNA here is from genome assembly GCA_037043495.1 of Drosophila recens. Classification (NCBI taxonomy): domain Eukaryota; kingdom Metazoa; phylum Arthropoda; class Insecta; order Diptera; family Drosophilidae; genus Drosophila; species Drosophila recens. Next base: position 13,108 of record JBAMBJ010001110.1, on the reverse strand, counting down.
ATTTTGACAGAACTAAGGTTAAATTTATGTTAATTATGTTAATTTTGTCATCCATGGAAAGTTCATTTAAGTTTCGTTTGAATGATACAAAACTTTCCTTAACCCATTAAGTAACCATTTAAAAATTTCGAATCTTTGGTAAAAGTCTACTTTTAAAACAAATTTCCTTTTGATGCTAAAAATAATGTCTCCAAACAATTCGAAGAAAAAATCTCTTTGCTAATATTTTTTATGAAAATTTTTTAAAATTTGTAGAATAGAATCCTTTTTGGATCAAAGAGTACGAATCTAAAAACAGGCCAGATTTCCGGTTAGAAGTTGTTTGAGATTTTTCCGGCCTGAATTAGTTAAAAACTGCAGAAATCTCTCCGAAAAAAGGCCAAATTGGCATCACTGCTGATGACATCTGGACGCGAATATGTAGAACTCTTGACTCTTGAGTTCTTTACCAGCTTCATTAAAATTATTAACATTTTATAAATGCCAGCTCAAGTGAGAGAGAGATAGAGAGAGAGATAGAGAGAGAGAGAGAGAGATAGGGAAAAAGATAGTGATAGAGATAGAGATAAAGATAGAGAGATATTAGCGACATGCTGTGTTTAGTTTAAGCAGGAGACACATGCTGTGTTTTCCCATACAAATTAAACACAGCAGCTGGACAAGAGTTAAAGAGGGAGACAAGAGACAAGAGCTAGAAGAAGAGGGAGGAGGGTAGAAGGTAGAAGAAGAGGTAACGATGTCTGGCACGTATCGTTTGGTGTTTTACAGCCGGTTGCAGTTTATGTGCCACTGTGCCAAAAGGACACTGTCTCTCTCTCTCTCTCTCTCTCTCTCTCTCTCTCTCTCTGTCGTCCAGGCAAAAGTCGTAAAAGTCATTGAACATACGACTACGAGACCAGAAGGTCCAAAACTGACACTGTGGAAACTTAAAAATTTCATAAGCTACAGTGGTCGTAAATGCACAGAGTGCACAGTGGGCAAAATGCGAGATGCAAGGGATTAAATTTGGAATTTGCAAGGAATTTTAGACGGAAGCGCTGAGAAGCAAAAATCAGGCAAGTATTCAAGTTAAAAGAAAGTAAAAAGAAAGAGAGCGAGAGTGTCCTTAAAGGACGAAATTAAGGTTCCAATCTTTTCTTCTATGTGTCATGTTCTCTTCTGTATTCTGTTGCAGTAATATATGTAACATATGAAGTAATGATATGTATATCTTATAAATTGAAAATAGAAGTTTTTGGCTGATATCGATTGTTTCGACTGAAATTGGAATTTTGCTGTATTCCATTTTACTGTAACAAATTCCCTTCACATTGATTTTTTTTAGTTGAAATTAGCATTCATAACTCTTAATTGCAGTTCCAAAAAAAAAATCATTGTGCATTTTGTTGATTTTGTTTGATTATACTTTAAAAATATATACGAGTATTATGCTGTATAGAAATATAATTGTTAAATTCAAACTATTTAAAGGAATTTAAAATTAAATTGCCGATCAAATCTCAATACATAAAAAAAACCTCTTTACGAGGTAAAAGTCTAGTGACGAAAACATTTTCATGCCCCAAAATTTCTGATATCCAATTTTGTGACGAATAATATTAAGTTTTACACATAAATTATTTTATGCTTTCGTCACTAGCGGGGACTGCCGTCCGCAGTGATATCAGCATTAAAATAGGCAAATGTATACGTCTTAAATAAAAAATTCAATTGAATCAAGTACAAAATTCTTATAAGAGCCACGATGATCAAAATATTAACCATAAACAAAATTTAAAATTCATTCAAAAATCAAATGTTTTGTTAAAGTAGGTTTAAGAAAGTTCAAGTCTCGAAAGAGTTTTATTTGTGAGGAAAAAAATATAGGCGTCAAATAACTATTATTTTTGAATTAAAAACATGTAAGTCTTTAAAGACTTTTATAACTTGAAATTGTTTTTAAAAGTCTTTTTAGAATATCTTTGTTAATACTCAAGATAAACATTCCAAATTTTTAACATATGTAAATTTGGTTCTCAGAACGATGATAGCCAAATTTAGATTAAAAAAAAATCAAAAGAAAAAAAAATTAAATTTAATCATTATTTTTTATTTATATAAACAAAAAATATTAATAATATTTTTTTAATCAAAAATAAAAATTTAAAAAATTATTAAAAGTGGAATATAAGCCTCATAACAGTTTCGGTCCCTGAAAGATAGTATGTATGTACATATGTATAAAAGCGAAGAAATTAAAAATGTTATTTGTAATGAAAAGAGGTTCTCATACAGTGATGGAAAAATTAATAGCAACGATCTTTTTTTTTCATTCTGAATTTATTTTGAATTTCATAATTTTTACTTAATAACTATTTAGCAGTGTTTCAAAATCCCATAAAAAAACCTCTTTACGAGGTTAAAGTCTAGTGACGAAAACATTTTCATGCCCCAAAATTTCTGATATCCAATTTTGTGACGAATAATATTAAGTTATACACATAAATTATTTTAAACAAAATGTCTCAATTCTTCATGACAAATAAAACTAACTAACGAATCCACTTTTAGTTATTTAGCCCAGTAGTTGTCAGTTTCTCTCAGTGTAACTCTGGTGGATACAATGTCTGCCAGTGTGGCCACACTTTGTAGTTAATGGTTCATCTGTCGGTTGACTGTTGTCGGAGACTGTGGGATTGTAGTTACAAGTTACGAGCACTCGTATATGTTGTATATTGAATATTGGTGGTGGACATTGGACATTGGAATTTGGACATTGCCTAATCCTAGGCCCTTGGAAATCCATCATCGTTGCACAGCATTGGCCACAGATGCCACTGACTCTCTACAGACTCAGTTCTCTTTTTTTTTTGATACCCGTAACTCAAAAATTAATTAAAAGGGTATATTGTATTCGTTGCAATGCATGTAACAGTGAGAAGAAAGCATCTCCGACCCTTAAAAGTGTATGTATATATTCTTGATCGGCTGCATGAAATTTACAAATGTTTTGCTGACGATATATTGTCAACCTCGTCATATCAAATAATAGGGCCCTATTTCAGAATAAAAACTAGTCGGCGGTGGTACAGTCGAGCGGTACTTGACTGTCGGAGACCCCGTACTTATTATAAAGATATCTCAAACAACAAAAAAGATTTTCATACTAAGACTTGATTTTCGACTGATTGTTCCTATGGCAGCTATATGATATAGTAATCCGATTTCAATCAAATTTGGTCAGTATGTATGGGACCTTTTGGGATCTTTTATGCATATTCTGTAAGTTTTGTTGAAATATCTCAAACAGCAGAAAAGTTTTCCATACTAAGACTTGATTTTCAACTGATTGTTCCTATGGGAGCTATATGATATAGAAGTTGGATTCCCACCAAATTTGGTCAGTAAGTATGGGACCATCTTTTATGCATATTCTGTCAGTTTGGTTGAAATATCTCAAACAGCAAAAAAGTTTTCCATACTAAGTCTTGATTTTCAACTGATTGTTCCTATGAAAGCTATATGATATAGTGGTCCGATCCAAAATCTAAAACAAACTCGATCTGTTTGCAATATAGACGAACCTACATACCAAGTTTGGAGTCTCTAGCTCTTATAGTCTCTGAGATCTAGGCTCTTACATACGGACAGACGGACAGACAGACAGACGGACAGACGGACATGGATATATCGACTCGGCTGTTGATGCTGATTAAGAATATATATACTTTATGGGGTCTGCCACGCCTCCTTTTGCCTGTTACGCACATTTTTTTTGTGACAAAGTTAATAGACCCCTCTACTTTTTTAAAGTACGGGGTCTAATTAAATAAGTCCTTAAAAATAGGTTTTGGGGTCTTATTTTCTTTCTTCTTTTGGGGTCTTATTTCACATGAATAAAGGCCAAAATAATATGAGGTCCCAAATAAGGAAATAACAGCCCAAATTTTTAAATATTTGGTGTAGTTCGAACAAAAATATTAGCCCGTGCTTCTGCAAGTCGAATTTTTAGGGAAAATATCCAAAAAAAAAAGGTTGAACTTTTTTTTCGCTTCTGTTTTATGCTTTTGTTACCGGCTCGCTTGGATATGTAATATTGATGAACATTAACATATGGTGATGTAATATGATAGAATATTGCATCAACAATTACATAGGCTTGTGAATTAGCTATAGGAAAGATGATCGAAATGTACCTACGTATTTGTCAGCGCATTAGTGTATTAAAATGTTAAATAATGTTTAAGGAAATATTCAAACTAATTGGTCAAGGAATTTGAAAGTAGACCAAATAAATTGAAGTTGCTGAAAAATATGGTATCTCAGCAAAAACAGTTTTCATTATATTAAAAAATGGAATATTAATTATGATGACATTTGAATCGGAAACTTCTTCTGGATACAGAAAAACAGCAAAGAAACCAATTTTTGAGAATATTAACAGGTCTTGAACAAACTGGAATCCCTTTTTGTTGAAAATAACAAGAAAAATATGCAATTTGAAATGTATTTATGAATGAATGCATTTGTAGTTTCTTTTAAAAAGCTAAAAAAAAAAAAAAAAAATCCCTAGCTCGAACTTTTTTCTTGGATGATGGTGATTCGAGTTAGGGAAGTTCGACTGTATAACTTTTCTTATATAATTAAAGTTAACTACTATTATTAGCTATCATCCTACCAAATCGCAACAGGATCGGACTAACAGAACGTTAGTAATTGCTGTTTTAAGATTGCAATAAAAGTGCCTAAAAGTATGCAATACAAAATATTTGTTGTACATTTCAATAAGTACCGGGTATCTTATAGTCGGGAACACGACTATAGCCTTTTCGCCTTGTTTTTATCTCCTCTTTAGCCGCCTCTTTCTCCTCCTTCTCCTCCATCTCCTCCATCTCCTCTCACATAAGCTGCTGTCAAGTGTTGCGACGTGTTTGGCAAACTTCTCCTTAAGGGGGCATCTGGCTTACAATTTTTTGGAAATTGACAAATTTTTTTGCGACACGCCCTAATTATATGGGCAAAAACATTCCAGGCTCACTTCCAATGGAAAAAATGCGTAGGCAGCATGTGTGAAAATCAAATTGACCGCAGGCTGCCAGGGAAATTGCACGGAAAATGTCGCAGCTACAAATGAAAAGCTATGAAAATTTGAGTAGTTGTAACTGAGCAGCAAATTGGGGCGAGCAGGAGAGACATAGAGAAAGAAAGTAAAGAGGAAAGACGATAAAAGGACGAATATCTGTTGCTTAGAAAAAGTAATAAGAGAGAGAGAGAAATACTGATAGGGAGAAATCTAAGTAAAATAAGGGAGAAAAGAGAAAAAAAAATTAAAAAGGAAGCAAAATTTACAATGAATTTGTAAATATAGATTTGATAAAAAATGAAGGCAGTTAAAATAACAAGAGAGGCTTTTATTCATTTATTTAATGTCATTTATTAATTAAATTTGAATTATACTGATAAAATAAAAGAAGCATAGAAAGAGAATGGGAAAAGGTATAGACAGATAATACTGGGGCAAAGAAGCTGGATGGGCTATATCCCGACTATAGGATACCCGTTACTTATTAAAATAAATATAAAATATTTTATTGCATACTTTTAGGCAGCTACATTGCTTGACCATTTCACTCCGCTGGTCCGATCTTGTTGCGATTTAGTAGGATAGTAGCTTAAAATAAAAGATAACTAAAGGTTTTAGCTGGTCCTCTGTTGCAGTTGACCTTTCCAAATATATTTTTTAAATTTTAAGACTTGACTTACAATAGCTGTTATAGTAAAAACTAGTCGGCGGTGCTACAGTCGAGCGGTACTCGACTGTCGGAGACCCCGTACTTATTATATAGATATCTCAAACAACAAAAAGATTTTCATACTAAGACTTTATTTGGACTGATCGTTCCTATGGCAGCTATATGATATAGTAATCCGATTTCAATCAAATTTGGTCAGTATGTATGGGACCATCTATTATGCATATTCTGTCAGTTTAATTCAGTTATCTCAAACAACAAAAAAGATGTCCATACTAAGACTTGATTTTCAACTGATTGTTCCTATGGGAGCTATATGATATAGTGGTCTGATCCAAAATCTAAAACAAACTCGATCTGCTTACAATATAGACGCGCCTACATACCGAGTTTGGATTTTATAGCTCTTATAGTCTCTGAGATCTAGGCGCTCTTACAGACGGACAGACGGACATGGCTATATCGACTCGGCTGTTGATGCTGATTAAGAATATATATACTTTATGGGGTCTGCCACGCCTCCTTCTGCCTGTTACGCACATTTTTTTGTGACAAAGTTAATAGACCCCTTTACTTTTTTAAAGTACGGGGTCTAAAAAGAGTGTACTTATTGTTTTGGCCAGTAGTGTATATATTCAATTACTTAATCTTCAAGTTGTATTTTTTACAAATTGTGTTTTAAATTTGTATACAAAAACAAAAACAACTAAAACGGTCCATATTATAGACGACAACTTAAATACTCGTACTTAATTAAAGTTCATTTGAACTTAATTTTAGTACCGCTTTTTTCTCTCAGTGTGTATTATCCTTTGGTAGTTAAGTAAACGATTGCTATGAAAATGCTCGATTAAATAATTTATAGTCTTATTTATTACTTAATTCTCAAGTAATGTTATTAATAGATAGTGTATAAAAATTATTGAAAGTTAAGGAAATCACTTAAATTGCTTATATTATAGAATGCCACTTTAAATGGTCTTTGGTGTGCGCACAAAAGCGCAATTCTATTTCCGGATTGAAAGTATATTGTTACGGTGCGCAAATTGAATGCAATGTGTCATAATAATGAAAGGGCGTGAAAGTCCGGGCAAATTGAAAAGCTTTGAAGCTGTGTCCTCAATGGGAACGCCTCTTATGCCACAAAAAGTGGCACATCACATCCCGTAACGCCCCAAGTAACGCCCAACAATGGCAAATAAAAAGAGAAAAACGAACTAGTCGACGGTGCTGCAGCCGAGCAAACTCGACTGTCGGAGACCCTGTACATACTATGAAAAAGCCAACACTGTTTAAAATAAAATCTATATTTTTGATCAATCCTATGGCAGCCGTATGATATAGAGGTCCGATATCAACCAGATTTAATCAGGATGTATGGGACCATCTTTTATGCATATTCTGTCGTTTTGGTTTAGATATCTCAAACAGCAAAAAAGCTTTTCATACTAAGACTTGATTTTCGATTGATCGTTCCTATGGCAGCTATATGATATAGTGGTCCGATCCAAAATCTAAAACAAACTCGATCTGCGTGCAATATAGACGAACCTACATACCAAGTTTGGAGTCTCTAGCTCTTATAGTCTCTGAGATCTTGGCGCTCTTACAGACGGACAGACGGACGGACGGACAGACGGACATGGCTATATCGACTCGGCTGTTGATGCTGATCAAGAATATATATACTTTATGGGGTCTGCCACGCCTCCTTCTGCCTGTTACGCACATTTTTTTGTGACAAAGTTAATAGAGCCCTGTACTTTTTTTAAGTACGGGGTCTAAAAATTCGTTGCGACTTCAAGCTTAGCATGTGAAGTAACTTTGTGTGTGCCAACGAAAACTTGACAATTGAATTTTGTGTTTATTAAGTTTAATGCATTGTTTTGTATCTTTTATGTGTATCTTTCAGCTGTATTTGTATCTGTATCTGTATCTGTATTTCTCTCTGTTTTTTGTATCTTTCAAACGCACAGTGTCCTGAAGCTTTGCTCAATACGTGAAATTGCCTCGCATGCATTCGACAGACTGGCCGAAGTTCCATTGAAGACACTGTAAGTAGATGCTTGATAGAAGAGGGGGGGGGTGATTATTATGTTGTTGTTGCTGTTGGGGTCGTGGCATAACTCATAATTAAGTCTTATTATTTATGTGCACTTCATTTATTTTGTTGCTGAAACTCAAACTCAAACTGAAATTGGTCTTCGTTCTTCCTGTTCTGTTTTTCTCTTCTCTTTCTCTTTGCAGCTATATGGACGACAATAAATTATCCCGTTTGCCAGAGCATTTCTTTGCCCCGGGCAATCAATTGAGATTGTTGTGAGTATTACTTATTGAACCCACTATAATTTTAATTATGTCAACTACAACTTTGACTGCATGCTGTTGATATTGATGCTCTCTCTCTCTCTCTCTCACACACTCTATGCACCTTGAGTAAACATCATTTGAGTATGATTAAATTAAAAGTCACGCTAAATTAAATATATTGCACTTAGATCCTAATGCAAATCAGAAAACGAATTTTAAATGAATTTAAATAAATAAAGAATAAGTATATTAACCTTTTCGACCCAAACTTTTTCCCCGTGCTGCAATCATTGGCCGTGTTCACCAGAACTAATCAATCAGTAATCATGTATTTTGTTTGCTCGATAACTAAGCATCACAATCAGAAAATTTCAGCGCACTATTTTGGTGATGAATTTTCAGTCATCATAATCACAAAATTTGAAGTCATGATTGCTAATCACTGCATTTCACCAGAATAATCATGCGAATTTCATCGATTTTCTGTTGTCGATTTGTTCTGGTGAACACGGCCATTGTTTTTTTACATTTCATCATTTTGTATATTTTTAATAAGAATATTCACTGTTGAAAAATTTGTGATTATAAAATGATAACAATAACAAATCAATTAAAAATAATTTTAAATTATTCCAATTATTCAAAAATAATCAGAACTAGTCGGCGGTGCTACAGTCGAGCGGTACTCGACTGTCGGAGACCCCGTACTTATTATAAAGATATCTCAAACAACAAAAAGATTTTCATACTAAGACTTAATTTGGACTGATCGTTCCTATGGCAGCTATATGATATAGTAATCCGATTCCAGCCAAATTTGGTCAGTATGTATGTGGCCATCTTTTATGCATATTCTGTCAGTTTGGTTGAGATATCTCAAACAGTAAAAAAGATTTTCATACTAAGACTTGATTTTCGACTGATTGTTCCTATGGCAGCTATATGATATAGTGGTCCGATCCAAAATCTAAAACAAACTTGATCTGCTCTTAATATAGACGAGCCTACATACCAAGTTTGGAGTCTCTAGCTCTAATAGTCTCTGAGATCTAGGCGCTCTTACAGACGGACAGACGGACGGACGGACAGACGGACAGACGGACATGGCTATATCGACTCGGCTGTTGATGCTGATCAAGAATATATACACTTTATGGGGTCTGCCACGCCTCCTTCTGCCTGTTACGCACATTTTTTTGTGACAAAGTTAATAGACCCCTTTACTTTTTTAAAGTACGGGGTCTAAAGAATCAAATATAATAAGAAATAAACTTTTTAAGTATTCGGATTATTTCTGATTATTTATGACTATTAAGTAAAAATCGAATTATTTTAAATTTTCACAATCAAAGTAGCCAAAATAATCAGAAAAAATCAGACAAAAATCAAAATAATCCGAATACTCAAAAAGATTATTTTTGATTTTTTCTGATTATTTTTGAATAATTGATTTATTGATTTTAGATAATTTTTGTTTTTTTTTGTAATCGTAATCATTTTATAATTGGGCAAAACCAAAACTAATCGTTACTTAATCATTCGATTGACTTTTAAACAAAAATAATCTAATTACTAATGATTATGATTACTAATCATTATTTAACAGGTATGGTTTTTACAAATAAATGAATTCTAATAATTATGACTTAAGCAGTTGATTAAATGTAAAATTTGAGAATTAAAATCGATATCTTGAAGCAATATATTAATTTTACGGAATTTATAAAATTTGAATGCAGATTCATGATTTCTTTCAACTGAAAACTCCATATATCTGTATTATTAAAAAATGTATCGACAAATTGTTAACAAAATTTTTTTTTTTGTTGATTAATCGAGTGATTTATCGATTATAGTACTATTCTGGCTACTATTACATTACATTAAAACTGACATTCTAGAAGTTTTGATGACACAAAAATCTGCAAAACTAACAAAGTAATTCATAAAACCCTTTTTTCTGAATACATTTTTTTCTATGATATATTGCTCAAATTTCTGTACTTAAAATGTATGCATCAAATCGAGAGTTGTTTTATTTCCGTTTCAACTTCTTTTCATAGTTACAATTTTGCAACATATACTTGTATTTATTTTAACATATGTATATATTTTCAACTGACGAGAGTATTTAAACAAAACTATTGCCTATTCCCAGGCGTACGCATAAATTGCGTATACGCCGCGTGCAACATGCAACTGTAGAGGGCGTTAATGTGCCATTGTCTCTGATCTGCACATTTATTAACTCAACTTGACTTATTTATTAGCCATAGAAATTGCAATCGCTATTTGTCAGATAAAAAAAATAATGCGAAATTTAGTTAAATTTTTGCATTGTTTAAATTGTAAATAATTATGCAAAATAACAATAAATACGACAATTAAAAGCGACAATTTAGGTATGCAGTATTTAGTGTAACCATAACCATAGTTAATGATGCTAAATACAATTGTTTATTGACTTTTCACGCAGTTTTGTATGCAAATTCAGCACATAAATATTAAGAGGCATTGCGAGTTTAGTAGAGTTCACAGACAGTAGGTTTAAAGATTGTTGTGATAGTTAAAACAATGGTAAATATTTTGATAATTTTGTTTTTTGTTGAATATTTAAACTATGGGGAATGAGCTTTTAGGCATTCAGCATGCATAAATTAAACCAAATGTGAACTATTAATTTAAAGAACAGTTTTAGAAATAATTGCAAAGCATTTATCAATCCAAAAATATATTTATATAAATTATTTAGCTTGTGACTTGCAATAAGTAATGCTAAAAATTATAAATATAATTTTAAAATCCCACATATCAATTTTTAAATTATTAAATTTAAAATTTCTATTTTAAATACATATTTTGATTTATTTTTTTATTTCAAGATTTGAATTTTTCTTTTATATTTAAAATTAGCTGAACATTTTTTTTAATTTCTTTTATAGAATTAATTGCTTAGCATTTATAATTTCAAAATTATTTTTTAATATAGAATAACAAAAGAAACTGTTAAAAACCAGAAATTTATTTTATAACTCTACAGTGAAATTTGTAAATTATTTAATATAAGATTACTTTTTAAAAAACATATTTTTGTTTTAAAATTTGCATTTAAATGCATGAATTATTTAACGTTAAATTTCCTATAAAAATATTTGAATTTGCCTTTTATGTTTTAAATTATAAAATGTTTGATTTCTTTTTTAAGAACTAATTGCTAAGCATTTATAATTTAAATTAACTTTTTGCATTTATTTAACTTGTGACTTACAATAAGTAGTGTGAAATCAGAAATTTAATTTTTAAATTCATTTTTATGCATTTAAATATTAAATAATAAAACTAAAGATTAATTTTTAAACTATTTGAAACTTTCTCTTATGTTTTAAGATTAATCACAAATTGTTAAATCATTACTTAAATATTAAAAATATTTAATATCAAATTTCTTTTAACAATCTTTTTCTTGTTTCTTACTTAATAGTTCTTCAAATTTGAAAACTTCGATATTTTATTAATTTTTTTTAAATTTGATTTCTTAATGTTTAAGAAGTGTAATAAATAATTGAGAAAAAAAATTTAGATTTTGCTTTTCAACAAAGCAAATTTAAAGTGAAGCTAATTAAGGTCATTAAAGTAGTTTCAGTTCAATATTAGTTTAGACTATAATCTATATATATAAAACTCTTTGTCCTGACTCACTGACTGACTGACTGACTGACTGAGAATCAACGTGCAGCCCAAACGGTAAAAGATAACAAGCTGAAATTTTCACACAACATAGGTGAGATAATTTCATCGTGCAATAAGACGGCGTTTTGCAAAATTCGACCTGTAAGTGGGTCAAAATCAAGGTCAAAGGTCACAGAATTGCTTAGTATGAAAAACTTTTTTGTTTCTTGAGATATCTCAACCAAACTCACAGATTGTATGTTTGAGACTGTCCTTTACATTCTGACCAAATTGGGTTAAAGTCGGATGACTATATCATATAGCTGCCATAGGAACAATCGGATGCAAAATAACCTTTAGTATGAAAAACTTTTTTGTTTCTTAAGATATCTCAACCAAACTCACAGAATATATGTTTGGGACTGTCTCTAACACTCTGGCCAAATTTGGTCAAAGTCGGGTAACTATATCATATAGCTGCCATAGGAACAATCGGATGCAAAATAACCTTTAGTATGAAAAACTTTTTTGTTTCTTAAGATATCTCAACCAAACTCACGGATTGTATGTTTGGGACTGTCCTTTACATTCTGACCAAACTTGGTTGAAATCGGATGGCTATATCATATAGCTGCCATAGGAATAATCAGATGTTAATTGACCTTTAGTACGAAAAACTTTTTTGTTTCTTAAGATATCTCATCCAAACTCACAGATTATATGTTTGGGACTGTCTCTTACATTCGTACCAAATTTGGTCAAAGTCGGATGACTATATCATATAGCTGCCATAGGATTAATCGGATGCAAGTTAACCTTTAGAATCAAAAACTCTGTTGTTATATGAGATATTCTTAAAAAACTCAGACATTAACTCTTCTTGATAAATTTTGAATTTTCCTCAAATTTAGCTTTTTTCCGCCAAATTTAGCTTTTTTCCCGCCAAATCTGGAGAAACATTGAAACCGCGGACAGCGGAAGTTGAATATTTCCGTTTTTTTTACAAAAAATGCTATATTATATAAATTTGTTAAAGCCAACTACTATGAACCTTCTCTTTAATTTTGCGAGTGAATCGAGCAGGGGACGGACCCTCTTATATTGTATTAATTTGTTGAACCGGACAACTAAAGAAGTTCTTTTAAATTTTTGCGAGCGAAGCGATCTGCGGGTTGGCGAGCGAAGCGAGCAGTTTAAATTTGTTAAGCTGGACAACAAAAGACCTTCTTTTCAATTTTGCGAGCGAAGCGAGCGGGGGTTGGGGAGCGAAGCAAGCAGGGGGCGGAGCCCCTTAGTATATATATAAAAAAACAAAAAAAATCGTTGTCAACATTTTGGGCGAAAGGACAAAAATGAGGCTTATTATGTAATTTTCTGGTCTGGTCTGAGGTGGATCC